>CAIGRB010045095.1:65035-78889 GCA_903798255.1 Fraxinus quadrangulata
TTTAAATAAGCAAATTTCCATGTGTGTAAATATATATATGTATAATTTTTATACAGTATAGCTTATTACCTTATTTAGTGCGCAATTATAGGGATACCATTATAATGCATTCCTTTTGGTATTCCTAAATGCACATATAAATATTACACGTAAATCACACTCAAGTAAACACACAACTTATAATTTTATTAAAAAAAAGTTAAATTCTCCTATACGTATTTACTACGACTCTTCAAATTATCAAGATAAGTGCAATCATACGTTGTATGTTAAATCGTTTTTCATACTTTAAAATACGGAATTCGATTAATGAATATGATATGGGTCATATATGTTTAACTTCAAAGGACCGGAATATAGTAATGCTACACACAGAAATTATAGCAACGAAGTATGGTTCTCAATTCCCATATCTCCCTATGTATGTCATGGTTATGTATGGAAATTATGGTCACCTAAGTTCGGTTTCTAATCCCCGTGTCTTCCTATGTACGTTAAGAATTCCAAAATTTTAAATATGAATTACGATTTATGTGGCTCATTTATTGGAATTTTATCTCATTATTTATGATTTCCCCCCTTTTGAGTAATTGAGGTTCAAGACATTGGAGTTTGAAACTGGTCTCTGGTTGTATAATAAAGATATTATTAAACAATATATTATTTTACTTTTATGATTTAGTAATTCTTCTTTTTCAATTATTGTAATTGGGACCAAAGTTATAATTTTAGGAAAGTTAAGTTTTTATTTTACGATACATATTTAGTGAATCAAAGAGTAAGTTTTGGGTCGTTACATTTTTAGGGTTGGGTAATGCAAGGTGATGGAGAAAAAAGAAGTGACAGCAATTAACTATGCAAACTAAGGCCAAGTGACAGAAAGAATACCCTCCTAAGGTAGTCTACTGATAAACATGATAAATAATTGGCCAGCAGGCCCTTTTGTTTGTGCTATATACGTATATTGTCAGTGGTTATGCCACAATTTCTAACTTCTTATATCCAACTTTCTACATGCAATTGTAGATTGCATGCACAGGAGTGCTAAACATAAAAAGAGTTCTAAAATTACACTTTATTCAACACTCATTTCTGTTCAACACTTTATGCATACTCTGGAAAAAAAGGAAATGAAAAAAGGATAGAGCATTGTTCAGGTTCTTTTCCAAATACAAAAATGAATGCAATATGTTTGCCCGGGTGCCTTCAGAATTATTTCATGTTTGTTAAGTGTCCCATCCATATTTATCGGACACATTTTGGGAAAATAACAGAAGATAGGTCCACTGAGGTAAGGACTAAGGAGTATGCAGATTTTCCCTAAAGAGTTGTACAGAAACAAGTGCAGCACAGAAATGTGCGTATACGATGCCAGAAATATTAATAATTTCAGAGTATTATATCAGCTGCAGATTATTAAACAAAAAACAGTACCTGTGTGACATTTGTACGGTCTAGGCAGTCAATGCAATTGGTCCGCACAACTCCTAGTTGCCCCTCAACTTTCTCACCCTTCTCATTCAACAAAAGGTACCTATGATTCACAGTACATACATAAAGAAATTGATCAATACATCCAGAAACAAATTTTGAGCAAATGTCAAACAATGATTGAACAATTTACTGGAAAACAGTTCTCTAGTATCATTCACATTTGAAGATTCCAAGAATTTGAGAACATAACTTTACTCCCTTAGTAAAATCAGCCAGCACAGTAAAGAAAGTTTCTACTTAAGCTGCTTTACTGCATTGCTTTTACAGTTCCTTTAGCAGAATAAGATGATCATTTAAAACTGGACCAGAACACGACTCACTTTTCATATTTCAAAGAGAAGTGCCACCGGTAAGGTTTTCTTTCTCCTCCAGTTGTTCCTTACAACTGGCTTTTATGGACTGGAGATCCAAATAATAGTAGGGAGATGCTGATGTATTCATAACACTTAAAACATATTTATGAATTTGCTCTCAGAAAGAACTTCATTGTCTCCCACACTTTCAACTAGGGATGGACATAATTCTATTTGGTTCTGGTTCCAAGAGAATCGAACCGAACCAAGAACCAATGATTTTTTTAATAATGAAACCAAATCGGAACCAAAACATTTGGTTCTGGTTTAGTTCGGTTTGATTCTGGTTCCATTACTTAAATTTTCAAATGATAAATGTAAATTAAAATATATCATCATATCTATAAGTTAGTAATATATACTTAAAAAAAAAAAAAAAAAAAAAAAAAAAAAAAAAAANACGAATGTAATGGTAGTTGTGGCGTAGTGTGTGTCTAAAATTGAAAAGGAGAGAAATGAATTAGAATTTAGATCTAGGGCTTGGTTGCTTTGTGTGTAGGTGATAAGGTAAATGTAATGGTAAATGACCTTTTTGTCCATTCCGCACTTGTAGTTTTTTTTTTTTTTTGTGTAATTAACTGATTTATAAAAAGAAAAAAAAAATATATAAATTAACCGGAACCGGAACCAAATGATTCTCGGTTCTAAGAACCAAAGCCATTTTTGTTTGGTTTGGTTTTGGTCATTTTGTCGACCCCTACTTTCAACCTATATGCTCATGCCCTAAACGTCAACATAGGTATAGCAATTTTATATTTTCCTATCCCAAGCCATTAATTATCCCAGCGTTATTAGTATTGGTCAGATGTATCCAAACGAAGCCTTCTTTTACCTCTTTGAGGATCTGTTTTGGGGTTATTATTGATGTTCTATCACATATATCTTTCAAAAGTACTAGATCATGATTACAATAACTCGTAAGCATATTTTCATAATACAAAATTCCGATCACGAAGCATAGTCAATCATCTATATCATAACAAATTCCATAAAGTTGCCTTCAACACATAACTCAATTTTGTTTTTCTTTACCCTAAATTTTATACTAAGCCCTTGTTTGATTTTGCTAAATATCAGATTTTAGCAGATTTAATATAAGTCGATGAAATATATAATTAAAAAGTTGATAAAAAAAGTTTATAGGTCCATGAAATGTGTGTTTAAAATAAATTGTTGACTCTGACTTCGATTTTTATCAACTTGTTTAGCCAAACCAAACAAGAGCTAAGTGCTTGTTTGGTTTAAATTCTAATTTCGTCATAATTTAAAGGTCAAAGTCAAACTTTAATTTTAACCACAAATTTGGTAGGACCCACAACTACTACGCACTTATCCACCACTTATTTCTATCAATTTATGATTTTAACAACTTATAATTTCTCCCCAACATGAACTAAATAACATTGTTTGTGCACTTCTCCATTGACTTTAAACAAGTGCGCCGAGAGAGAGGCTCTCAAAATTGACCTTCAACAAACTAGTCGAAATTAATGATTCGATATGTTCAAGACAATATTGCTAATATTGCTCCTTATAGAAGTTCCACTAAGAAAATGAACAATCTAATGCCGAGAATAATCTTGCAATTCCATAACTCCTTTCACTTCGCATTATTTTCTTCAATAATCTTTATTCACTGACTTTGTGTTTTGACATACGTGTTGTATAAAAAACTCAGGACTTTCTAATTTTTCCCCTTCCATTGGAAATGCTTAATATAATATGGAATTCCAACATATCCTATCGCTTAACTTTTTTGAATGACTTCATTATGACACGATATCATTGAACACATTATATTTTAAGTTCCATCTATGGCAGTATTTAGCAATACAAAGGACAGGCTTTGGTATGGTGTTACATTTTGAACTGGCAGGAGTCGAAACTACCTTGCTGCTTGCCCGGTTAAAGCTACATATAACCCTCCCCAGACCCCCACAATGGTGAGAAACACAAGCATTTAAACCCTTTTCCAGAACTTGAACATCAGTCACCTCATTAATGTTTCAGAACTCATTTGTCATAACAGTTATCACGTCTGTGATCAAATTTATTCCTCAGAATCAGTAATCAATATACACAAGAAATGTAGTGGCATAAACAAAATTAAAAGATATCTAATAGTAATGAAATAAGGGTCTCATAGAACAACAAACTATTTGCTCCTACAGAAAGAAAGTTTACCTATTTTTAATGAGAAAATCCTCAATTTGATCATAAAGAATGGAAAGGCGTTCAAAATGAACATGTCCACATATCTTATGAAAATCAAAGTGCAAATATCTGCACAATTTTGTAGTAGTTAGCATCAATTTGGAAATTTTACACGTGCATTGAAAGGTAAAAGATGACCAGATTGAGAGAGAACCAACCTCACATCATCACTAGCAATATGTTGCATTGCATCACCAAACTTTTCACATAATCGCCCCTCACCTCCATGCTGTTAGGAAGTTCAGGAAACAATGGCAAAGAAGTCTAAGGACAAATATTGCACAAGGATTCACAAAATCCAAAAGATGAAGATGTCAATCAACCCCAAAGTACAAGAAAGTAATATACCCACTTTGACATACCTGTGAACCCTCCACCAGCCTAAGACAAACTGCTTGTTTGGATATAAACTAACCATCTATTTTTGTTTGTTCATCTTAATAATTTCTTATTAACCAAACTGATAAATTTATCTTTCGATTTTGATTTACTCTATGATGGTTCTCTACAGTGTGGACATCTTGAATTCGATGGAGACATGAATTGTCATGACAAGAGAGGAAATGATGCAGTTTCATTGCTTTCTAAAAAAAAATGAAGAGTTAGGTGAGTGATAACCTTTTTAATCAAGAAAAATGAAAATCTTGGTTGCAGTCTTCTAAACATATCATGTCAAGAGGACAAGGAACCTAGCAATGGGAGGGAAAGGGAGTGGTGTGGAGGGCCTCTTTTACCTCTTGATTGCTGTTCTCTTTTTATTTTCTTTGTTGGATTTCTAAGTTGGCATTCAAATCAAATCTCAGGTCATGGCATTAGCCTTTGAAGCCTTTTTATGTTATAATCCGTATACAGCAGCTAGGAATACTACAAGTTTAGCTGGAAAACAAAGATAATCTAACTCAGGAATTTTAACCCAGTTTCTCATCCCCCGATGCACCTTGCTGATCAATCTTTGGGGAAAAATGGAGAATTTCTCTCTGCAGGGAGGGCATTCCAGATTTCCCTTGATCCCAATACCAGTGATCCCTCCATAATTGATGTAACTACTAACTATCAACGTCACATACACGTGTCAGGCACGCCAACACGTGATTTTTAAAAAAAAGTATTGACATTGCATGTGATAAAATTCTTTATTTATATAGATAAATTTAATTTTATACTTGTTATTAATTTTTCTCGTTGAAATCTTTTAAATATGAGTATCTATTTGTTATTAATAATAACTTTGAGTTAAAAATATATAATATTTTTGATAAAGAAATAAAAATTATGGTAGAGTGTCGGATATGGAAACGCTACCCTAGTTGAAGTGTCCAACAACAAAGACGTTAAACATTAAAATGATCCAATGTTTGACATTATATTTAGCATCCATATTCAATTTTCTCAAAGTTCTATCATATTATTTTGTTTTTTATCGGTAAAATGATGAAATCTTCCACGTTACTGATAAATTCATGCAAAGCCAAAAGTACATTCTACATCAATCTGTCAAGATTTCTCTGATGACAGGAAAAAAATTAGCCAGCACACGTAAGATTTTACCCAGTGATTGTCACCAGAATTACCATTAGCGAAGCTATAACAGCAAAATCTGCCATGTCAGAAAATTGTATACCTTGTTGACAAGATTAACTGCAACGACATTTCCATATTTCTTTCTTAGGTCCAAAAAGTGGCGGTCAACTACTCGTGGCTGAAAAATTGTCAGATAAAGGAAGAATTCAGCAAAACAGGTATAGGAATATTTATACTAACTGATATTTTTGGTACAGGTCTCAAAGACAGAATTATGATACTCACTGCTTCTTCTTGTCTAACGATTTCAAACTTTGGCTTATATGTCAAATCAACAATGTGATCCCAAAGTAATGGAATTGACCCTCGAACCTAGAAGAATAAATAAATTAATAACCATTCAAATTGTTATATGAGTTAATATGTTTCCCTTATAATGATTTAACACATTGGCATAAGTTTAACATACGATTCGATTATATTTCAATTGATAGTTACTGGCAATTTTTCAATTAAATATTATGATGTTTGTTCCCTTTTGTCTATGAGAAGAGGTTGTCAGCATGTAATATAAACAAATGCAGCAGTACAGACATAGACACACTAACCTGATCATCTTAATGAAGATTTTTAATGTGTCAAACTCTAAGTTAGCAAGAAATGTAGTTAAGGGTGTGTTTGAGTCACATTATTTTGGAAGAATATATTTTGGAATAGTAGATTGATGAAGAATGTGTGGTTGAAAAAGAAGGAAAATTTATTGATATGATGGAAAATATTATTTTATTGAAAAATGTGTGGTTGAAAATAAGTAGAAGAATGATAATGAAAAAATAATGTGGATCAAACATGAGCTCAATTATGCTTTTTTTCATTGGTCAAATTGATATATAATTTCTCTACAAATTATCACATTTAGGGTGTGTTTGAGCCACATTATTTTGGAAGAATGTATTTTGGAATAATAGATGAATGGAGAATGTGTGGTTGAAAAAGAAGGAAAATTTATTGATATGATGGAAAATATTATTTTATTGAATAATGTGTGGTTGAAAATGAGAATGAAAATTTTATTGTGGCTTAAACAGGGGCCAAAAGTAATTATTGGTTATGTGATCTCAAATATAGTTCTGAAAATGGAAGGTAACATTGGATGGGAATGATGACATTTGAAATTAAATATTTTAAACCAATATGCTTTCATTTTAAGAAAATAGAGTAAATATTAATTTATGGATCCAAAAATTACTACCATGACATGGTCTAGATCAAACTAATTCTCAAAGGAAGCCTAGTATTGAACACTTCTCCAGGGGACCACCACGGCCTCCTCTCTTCTTGAAAATCCATACATTCCTAATCAATGTACTGACATCTATCTCTTGAGCACAAGTTTGGGTCTGGACTCAATGGAAAAAATAAAAATGGAGCATCTATCAAAGCATCTTCTCAGACCAAGAACTGAGACAACCCCCTTTTCATTCTGGGTGATGGAGGAATCATACCATTCAAGCCATTTTTTTCCATGCGCAAGAAAATGAAAAAAAGCCAAGTCAGAAGTGTCAGTAATATAGTTAGTTAATGGTCGAAAACATTATCAAGTTCTCATGTCTAACAGTTCGATTACAGGTTAATACTTACCACAAATGAACAACACTTCTAAAGATCATTAATCTTCCTCTCATTTTAACTTTCTATTCTGGGTAATAGATCTCCAAAATATCGAAAGGACCAAAAAAGGTCCAAATAAAAGTAACTAAGAGAAAAAATCCAAAGTTTCAAGGTCAACCAAGTACAAGAACAAAGTTTATTTCCTCTAAGTTTCCATGTTACATTGAAACAATCCTTCATGCTCAATGAAAGACACCCCTCAAAAATGAGCCCTTGGAAAATCAATAATTTAATTGGGTAAAAGCTTTGAAACATATAATAGGGCATTAGAATGCAAGGCTACAAGAAGAAACCCGAAAAAGTAGAATAGTCTTTATAAAGACTTGGGTCAACAATATTTTACTCCACAAGTTCCTTCAAGGACTAGATTTGAAAAGATGATCAGGGTTTGAAAGCTAAATTAAGGGCTGTTTGGCATGGCTTTTTAAAAGCCAAAAGAACTTTTGAAATCCAAAAACTGCTTTTGGAACTTTGACTAATTTTATGAGAGTACTTCTGGCAGTTAGAAGAGTTTTTAGAGGAAACTGATTTAATGTGGTTTTCTCTAAAAGCTTTTCTGGAATACGAAGTGCTTTTAAAAACTAATTTCAAACAAAAATCAAGACAGTTTTTTTCAAAAGCTCTTTTACAGGAAGCGGAAGCAAAAGCTAAAGACATGCCAAACGGGCCCTAAAATTATTTGTAACCATATCAATTCACTCACCTTAGATATATACGCCTGTAGAATTAATTTGCAACAGTAGGAATAATTGGTAATAAATCAAATCAAATCAAAATAACCAAATCGAGATCCAATTCTGACAATTAAAAAAATAAATCGCTCGAAAAAGTTCAGATATGGATGATCCAACAATAAAACAGTAATTTACATCATCTGTCCTGTTCCTTCTTTTTTTCACCTAGACCTCATAATAAAGTACTTTGCTTCAAAAGATGGATCAATTTGATCTTCCATGATAGCAAACAACTAGAATGTGCATCATTTCTCGATAGACTTTCAAACTATGCCCCTGTTTGTTTCCCATTATTTAAGGTGGAAAATGCATTTTTTGACCCTTTTTTCAAAGAAGTGGGTCCCACTATGAGACAAAATTGTCAAAAAAAGGCGGCTGATCCCTATTGCAACTGTAAGAATTGGCATTATAATGGGAAACAAACAAGGGCTATATAGATGTGCCTCATGATCAACATTGATCAAGGGGTTTGTAGCCAGTGTTCTACATGGATAGGTAAAAAATAGAGTAATTTTTCTCGTTGTTCAACTACTTTGAAATAATATCTTTTCCCACTCTAAACACTCTCCATCCATGTAATAATACCATGTTATCACATAAAGCTTAGAAAGACAAGAATATAAATAGTGTCATGTTAGTGTATCCCAAATTTGAATATTCAATAAATTTTAATGAATACCACACCATATCATCCTAAACCGAATCCACAAGTCTGTATCAGGTTGTGATAAAGAAATTGACGCTTCTCACATTTAGCTATAGTCATGTAAATCATCTTTGTCTAAGATACCATCCACGTAACAAGTTTTATTTGAAATAAAAAGCATTCCCTGAAAGCTATCTTTGCCAGTTCGAAAGGAGCCCATAACCCGACTCTTCTCAGTAGAAGACACTTTATAGAACATTATTTAACATATTCCTTATTTATACAACAGCAAACTAAGTCGTATTACCCATAAAATGTTCCCTTAGGATTTTCATTGTGACTCATTCTGGTTTTTATTTACTTATTTTATTTTTTTAGCAACTTTTTTAACTTTCTCTTAATTATGTTGTTAACCAAGGGTGAATTTATCAGTAAGGGAAAAAGAAAGATACTGTAGCATTTTGCAACACCGCCAGTCCAGTCAGATGTTATAGTCATGCTGGCAAGTGCAATTACTAGTCTTCTTAAATAAGGCTTACTAAATCAGCAAAGCATCTTGGACACCCATTATTGTAGAACAACAGTTACTTTCTCATTACAGTGCTTTAGGCAGGATATATGTTGCAACAAATTATTAAACATTAACAAACATATCGTGTAAATGTTTACCTGTACAAATGATGCAGTGTGGCCATTCAACTGTAAGATTTGTTCAGTTTCCACAAAATTTGCAACATAACCATCAGAATCAGCTCCTCTTCTCCACATTCGAGTGCCTTCAAAAAGTTACAGCAAAACAACCAACTAGACTAATAAGATAAATCAAATCATATATAGTATACTTCACATGAACAGTATTCAATCTTTTCAAACATAAATGCCAAAAGAACCATTTATATTCATCAAGGTCTCAATTAATTGATTCTCAATTCTTTTACACAATTGGTGGCATCGTAATTAATTATGAAGACCAAATACATTAAAGCACCTGACATATAAGTGTGAGCGAGCAAGCATTCAACATGGAACCAATTGGAAACTCAACCAACTAATAAAAGCCTGGATGGATTTCTTTTATCTATGCTAAGTGGTATATCTCTTTTAGATCCTCTGAAAAGCGTGGCCTGGCTAACACATAGGCTTACAATAAAAAGCACGTTGCAGGAACTAAACATAATTGAATATATAGAATAAACCAAAGGGAAAGATACTTCGTATATTCACCTCCTAAACCCAATTCAAATACCTTACTACACATTCGTACTAAACTAAACAGAAATACGTAAAGTAGCTTGTATAATTTGTAAAGCACTCTGACATCCCTCCAGAGCTACCAATGTGGGATAATTTTTACTGAAAGCATTTGCCATGATAAAGTGTTAAAACATGTCAAGAGATGATGTGCAGGTGTTAAAGTGAATAATGAAATAATTAGCAAACTAATTAATTTAGTAGTCAGGGGTCAAACAAAGATGAGCAAGGTCCAAATCATCAAATAAACCAAAAGACCCAATTCGTTCCTAGATCAATTGCCAGTGATTCAGCAACAGAGATAGTAGCAAAAACAACCTGGACCATTGTGCAATTGATGGAGTTTGTAGCTTTGGTTTTTCATATTTATATAGTTGGTAAAGAATATCTTTGCAATCAGGAAAGAGGGAAGGGCGAGCAAGATATAAAAGGCACAGGTTCTCAATACCAGTTCTCCTAGTGCATCTTCGTGCAATCAACATAACATCAAGAATATCTTTCCCAATGGCAGCTTGAAAGTTCTGAAAACCTGATGACCAGTTAAGGTGTAACTCTAAATGCAGTTAGATATGATATCTATTCTTTTTGAGCATAACAGCACGAGCTGCAAGTAAACCAGCTAAATTTGGAGTGCAATAGGTTTGGAACTCCATATACTATTGGAACTGAGTAAAGGATACTCCCTTGAACAACAGGAAGTAAGTATGGGTCAAGCTGCATAATAAGACACCAAATTTTGTAAGTTTCATATTTAGGAACTCTGTAGAAAAAGAATGTGCCATTTCAATGATTTGAGAACCTTGTTATCTATAAGCACTTCCATCATATAGTTGTTCCATAGAAATCGAGGGTCTGCCTGCGGAAAAAATTTAGTCATCAAATATGGAATGTATGATAAGATAGTGTCTAATGTACAAATCTAGCTATCATAAAAACATCTATCTTGGACAAATATTCTTAGCTTGGCCAACCACCCAATAAATGCTACATCAGCGCTAGAAAACACGTTGTCTACTGTACATAATTTGGACATGGTCTATGGAACACAATTACTTAATATCAAGAAAACATACTTGTCTCCAGAGAGGAAGCAACTTTGATTCATCGCCCAGATCATGCAGCCGTTGAGCACTGAAAAAAAATCATAAAATTCTGACGGAACTGACTCTGCCAATAGTCAATATTGTAATCGATGTGGTGTAAAAATGATTTTTGTACCAAAGATAGTTTCCGAGACGAATCAGAATATTCAGTGTCCCCAAAAGTACTTACAGCGAATAACCATAAACAACTCAGTGGTATATCATAAGTCTAGGAGGGTTCAATCACTAAAAGAGACAACTCTAATAAGTTAAATTCTCAAGAGATACCTCTGCTGACAACACTCATAAACCAACAACCGACATCTTAAATTTGGAGAGACAATTTACCTTAAAGTTATATTCACATCATATGAGAAATACAAACCAGGAGTTCTCTCTGCAACATTTAGCAGGCGATAAAACTCAGTCTCCATTTTTTTCTGCCAATATATGGGCACAATACAGTGAATCAGATATAACAAACAGTAACAAGTGATCCAAATAGAAAGGAGAAAATTAGAAGCAAAAACAGACCTGTTCTTCAGAAGAATTTTTGAGAGATTGATCACAAGGAAAAACCTTCATGGATGAGATTTTGAAGATAGGGTGTCCCAGATAAGATCCAACACATTCACGTTCGGTTATAACTAATAAATATGATCCTAAAGGAAATATATATAAACATCAATTAAATGTCAATGAACTGAACAGATTAAATAACACCTAAGATGGCTACATCATAGGCTTGTTTCATTCTTTTTTACTCTGTGGATGTCTACAAAATTTTAGAGCCTTATTTATTTGCATATTTTATTTGTCATTAGAAAAGTTCAAAACAATCACATATATTCCTATACATTGGTTCAACTTCAATCTAACACCACATTCAATGTCTTATCCGTAAATTAATAAGCAAGTCAGAGTTCCAATCATAGCTAGTATGCATTTTTATGTGTCACCTTGATGATGGGTGACCTAACTAGCACTTTACATTTTAGGAAAAGAAAAATTTCTCGTAAGAGCATTTTCTTTAAGAGTAAGGCTATGCATGAATGTTATATAGCCAGTACCCATGTTATTTTCTCTCTCTCTCTCTCTTTTGCTCCTTCCCATTGTATATTGAAGATCATTTGACTAACAACCTAGTAAAATTTTAATACTACAGTGTAACGATTAAAACTTGTGTTTTAGAGTGAAAAGAGTAAAAGAACTGATTAACAAAATATGTTGTATGAGTACTACACGAACATCCGAAAATTATGTTTAATTTCCATCTTTGGACATCTTTTCGGTGAATTTTAAACTTCAAATTATTCTGTAAATATTTCCTCATCTTTTACTATTATCAGAAAATTCATTCTTTTGAAAATTAAAACCATGCTTATTTTCTTAAAATTCTAGCAAGGTTTACATCTACACCTCAGGCATCAAACGTCACTCAACACCTCAGGCATCAAACAACCTCACTCTACACCTTTACCTTTTAAAACATTGGTTCCAACTTCTGTACTCTTCCTAGTGGCATTGGAGAACTTAGATAATGCAACACTAGCATGTTTGTCAAACCTTAAATAAGTTGGATGCAGAAAGTTAAATATATTGTACCCAGTGTTTTTATTGTTAAAAAGATGTTAGATGCATTATATAGACTTTTTCTAAGAATTTCCCAACAGAAAAACTAATATGTGTCTTGATCCCGGACCAAATAAACTGGCACTCCATGTAAACCAAGCCAAGATACATCATAGAGAAGAGGAAGAAAAACCTGAGTAAGATACATCTTACGGAATTTAAACCTCAAAATTTGATGCACAACGTGAACTATATGTACTACGAAAACAATCTTAGACATAAAACAATTGCAAGTACTACTCAGACAAGAGTCAAGTGGGACATCACATTACTTTAGGATTGGAATGCAGCAACCGGTTTAATGTTCCATATACAAAGAACCTCTAGGTGTAACCTTTTGATCAATACTAGAATAAAAAATTTAAACATAGCACGGGGTTGCATTAACAACAGCATCTCTAAAGCAACATTAATATTCTAGGTTCAAATTATCACCAAAAAAGAACATACAGCAATGTATCATGGGTTTTTTTTAATTAATATAGGTTTATGAGTTTTACTTGAGATGCCACTGATCAGTGATATCTAGCAGGTCTATTCATTCAGTGCAGGCACTATTTATATCTGATGGATCTACAAAATAATGCAGTTAAACTCTGATATCTTTTTATATTAATAAAGCAATTAACTTACCTGCTAACAGCTTGAGCATCCCAACCACACCAAAGATCGTCCGAATTTTGGGAACACGAAGGGCGCTACAATGTGGTATCTCATCTGATGAGGAAGACAGATAATCAAGTCGTGTAAGACAACAAATAAAATATACCAATACAGATTTAATTAAGTATGAAATGATAACCTATAAGATTCATGGAGCCATCGACGCGACTGATAGCCAAAAAGGAACCACATGATCCATCTGTGGGCTCCCCGACATACTGATCGGGGAATTCCCAGCGCCGCATTCTGTTGTACAGCTTCTGTGCAGGATCCGCCTTCTCCATCATTGTTGTTATTGTCTGATATTATCAAATGAAGGAATTGAATATAATCAGTACGATCGGATCAAGATTTTTGAACCGTCAATTTTTTCATCAGTTTTTTAGCATCAAAAACGAAACTGCATCATAATTATGAACTGGAGAGGGAGGAAGTGAGAAGAGATTTACCAGGCTTCAAGTGGAGTAGAAGAATAATCGAGCAATTTAGGAGCCAAATCCAGTCAAAATAGCGAGAAATTTGAAAGGAATGGGTCAAATGAGGAAGAGAAATTTGAGGGCAGGATTTTTTTATTTTTTATTTTTAATATATAT
>CAIGRB010045129.1:0-29638 GCA_903798255.1 Fraxinus quadrangulata
TGGTAGAAGTTTATCCACTCGACAAGGTCGAGTTTTATCCAATCCCGTGAGAGTTGATGCGGACATCATTTTTATGTTATGAAATTTTTCATTATTTGTATTTTTTATTATTATTGGGCTTATATTATTGGGGTTGGCCCAAACCCGTCACTAGTAAGTAAGTTTTTTTTTTTTTTACAATAACTGGCTCCAAGAGCCAACAATTAACCCACCAACCACTCGAAAAAACATCAACCTTTACCAATCGGTAAAGCATTAACCTTTACCATCGAAATTTTCGAGGCATTATCAAAACCCCTATCCTCAGCACCCTTCCCTATAGTTTCCCCATCCAATACCCTCAAAACCACATTTTTCGACACCGGTTCAAACTCTTCTTGCCCACTAACATAACCCGCCTCTATTCCAACCAAGAAGAAGAAGAAAACAGGGAACGCAATCGGCCCAATACATACAATACCCATACATATCAAAGGGCTCGATTATATCCCTAAATAGGACCAAAATCCTCACAGCCACTGGCTACCACTTCGGCGTTCACCGATTCACCAATTCCCAGTTGTACCTCCTCGATTCAATCGTCACCAGTCTACAATTTTTGTTATATGGGCCTCTATATTTGGGCCTCATTTTTGTCTGTGTATCAGTATAAATTGATTGGTACTTTCGGGGCTCGGTTTTGGACCCTATTTTTGTAATTTACTTTTAGTATAAAAAAAAGTGTGAAAAAAAATATAGCGTGAAAAAAATAGAATATTCTAACGTTAATTGCAGTGAAATTTTATTCTTGTTGTTTGATGGTCATTCAAACGATTCAGTTGCCACCTTACCACTGTAACAATGCCCAAGCGGGAATAATACTCTCCAAAAGTCATTCTAAAACCCTTTTTTGTGTAGAGGAAAAAATTCGTTCTAAGTTTATTGTTGATTCTGGTTTAAAGTACTTCTACCACAAGTTGTATCTGTTGTATCTTGGAAGACAAGTTTCGTAGTTTGTTAGCACCGTTGCGGGGCAATATTGTCTTCAAGAGAAAGTGTTTTCACTTGCCTCGTATTTCGTTTTCCTTTTGTTTTCTTCTTTTTACTTTCTTTCTTTGTAGTTTAATTATGCTCATGCGAATTAAACTAGTATTGATCACCCAAAGAATAACATAGATATTGTAGCACAGATTTGGGGTGGATTCCACAAGAAGATAGAAAATTACTCAAAGGATAAAAAAGAATGAATTGTTCTCTCACACGTGTAGTCGAATTTGGTATTTGAATGAAATAAACATCAATGTCTTGAGATGGTAAAATTAAAATCAATGAATTTAGACAATGAAGTATTGAACTTTCTTCATTTAGATTGGATCATTTACATCAATAATTCATTTTTATAACTTAATTAGAGATTTTCATCCAAACATCCTAATCGGAGGATATGACATTACAAATCAATTTAATTCAATAGTAGTTCTAAAATCTAGACTTCCTATTACGCATTCGTACAAATTGAAATCAGATTCAAAGATCGACCATATACTTCAAGCATAAAGTAGTAATTGAATCACACCAATAAAATAACTGAGATTAAAATTCAACAATTAGTTCAATCATTCGATAGGAAGAGCGTGACTAAATCTATGAAGAATTTAGTAAAAGTTAAATCAATCTCAACATAGGTTCAAGAAATTGAAACCCAACAAATATTTTGATTAAATAACGGAAAAAGCATGACTGAATCCATGAAAAATCTAATAAAAGTTAAACCAATTTCACGATAAATTTATGAGAGGAAAGTCTAAATTCTAAAAGCATTCAACAAATAAAGACCAGATTATATGAATAAATGATGTAAAATCACTGAATCCAATGAGTTCCTCCCTAACTTTACCAAGGATTTTAGTTCTCCATGGAGTTTCTTGAGCACCAAGAAGAGAAAAGTTGTGTATTGAAGTGTTCTGCTCGTTCTGGGGTGTATTAGAGCTTAAAAATTGTGAAAGAAGTTGTTTCCATAGGTGTTTCAGTCGAATAAGGAATCTTGAAATCGCATCAAAATTAAACATCTATGTGACCGCATAGTGAATAAGCATGCGACCGTATAGAAGGCCGGAGTTGGGTGCTGGAATTTGCTAAAACGGTCCATGCGACCACATGGAGATAACACTATGCGACCGCACTGCTTAACCAAGTTATGAGTTCTAGTGTTTTGGTCCTCAAACTCCGTTTTGCATTTTGTGACTTCTCTTTCCACTTCATCTTCTTCCAATGCTTAATTCCTTTGCTCAATTTGATCTCTAAATCTTCATATCTTCATTTTGCCTTCCGAGTCATCTTTTGGGTATTTGCAATTTGGTCTTTGAACTTTTTATTTTTCTTTTATTTTTTTATTTTTTTCGATTTTTTTATTTGGGCCGCCTTACTTGATCACATACTAACTCTTGTCATTTTCCTTGTATTTTTCTTCACAAATCAACATCAAATACATACTACACACTTGGAAGTAAAAATGTGAAAAAATATGTGTGTAGACTATACTCCAATATGGAGAGGTATGGATAACATATGTGCACGAAGAAAAATGCTATATATGTGTATTGGCTCAAAGTGGCTACTAGGGGTTGTAATTATTGAAAAGTAAGGTCGAAAGCTCAATTGTGAGTCTTAAATTAACTTTCATCATTTCCTACGTAATCAACCATCTTACCACAAACCATATAGTATTATTCTCAAAGGAAGTGTCCAATTCGAAAAATCAATGAACGCTTATTACCATCTGTAGTATATAGTGGCCCTCAATTCTCACCAATTCTCCCATAAGAAAACTTCAGCAGGAGACTCCTCTAACTACATGTGTAAAAGCATAAACATGCAGCAAATCAGAGACTTAAACAAAAATAAATCTTTTTTATGGTAAAGAAATCACAACAGAATTCCATGATAATTATACAATTCACAACAAAATCCAAATTAACCCTCCCCCAACCAAATTTTGCATTGTCCTCAATGCATAAACATGTCAGCCAAATAAAAAGAAGGAAAGATGTCGCCTAAATACTGTAGTGAATCAACATAAGCTTGAAGGATAAAAAACCTAAAAGTTCTCAATGGAAGGAAATGCAAAGAAAATGACAAAAATTAACTAGAATATGAACGTAAAAATAAAAAAAAAAAAGGGAAAAGGGACGAACTTCCCTTGGGTTGCCTCCCCAAGCAGCGCCTTCGTTTAATTTCTTTGGCTCGATCTAGTTTTTTCGTTCATCAGCCTACATCCAGTGAGGATGGTTTCAATCTTCTTTACAGTGCAATAAGCTCATTGGACATAATCACCGGCAATGTTCCATAATCTTGAAATTATGTAGAAACAAAACAAATGTTAGAATACTCTTCATCATTATAACTAGCTAGAATTTCAGAATTTAAGAGAGAAAATTTCAAGGGGTCGTAGTCAGTAGTTGCTGGTCCAAGAAACACATCCTCAAATACTTCTTCAATGAGTACATCAATCATGTAAGTTTGATAACACTTGTCATCTTCCTCTGGCTGCTTAGCGATGTGAAAGATGTTAACTTCTAAAGTCTTATTTCCAAATGATAGCTTTATTAAACTATTCTTGCAGTTGATAAGAGCATTAGCTGTGGCAAGAAAAGGTCTACCAAGAATAATAGGAATCTTATAATCAACGTTTACATCAATTTTCAAGTCCAAAACCAAAATATCAACGGGGTGGTAGAATTTATCAATTTGAACCAAGACATCCTCAACTACTCCCCTAGGTCTTATAGTTGACCGATCAGCTAGTTCTAAAATTATAGAAGTTGGTTTTATCTCACCTAAACCTTATGACAGGTAAACAGCATAAGGCATGAGGTTAACACTAGCCCCTAAATCAAGAAGGGTTTGTGCAAACTCATGGTTCCCAATGATGCAAGATACGGTAGGACAACTAGGGTCCTTATATTTCAATGGGATCCTTTGCTCAATCATAGCACTCACTTGCTCGGTTAAGAAAATGATTTTCTTGACATGTTGTTTCATTTTCACAGTGTACAAGTCTTTAAGGATTTGAGCATATGTAGGTACTTGTAAAATGACATGCAAAAGAGAGAGAGAGAGAGAGAGAGAGAGAGATTGATTTTTACTTGCTTAATGTGTTCTAAGATTTCACTATGTTGTCCAGCGAATTTCGGGGTATGCTTAAGAGCTTGAAAGAAAGGTACTATCGATGGATTCTCTAAGGTTGTTTTCTTCTGATGTTGAGGTTTATATCATGTGATGCCCTTTAGGATTTAGTTGAGCTTGAACTGGAAATTTCCCACGTTCTACTACAGCTAAAGTATTTGTTAATTTGGACATATGATTTTTCATCTCTTTGTTTTCCTCAATAATTTGGATAATCATAGTCTCAAATTTTTGATTGATTTTACTTTGTGCCTATATAAACGCAATGCATGTAGGGTGTCTTTTAAGGAGTTTCTAGAGGACGTGGGTTGATAAAAAGGTGTAGTGTAAGCTCTATTCATTTGGGCAGGTTGCTAGTTTTCATATTTTCAGCTAAAATTGGGATGATTCCGCCACCCTGGATTGTAGGTTTCAGAGAATTGAGCGTAGGGCTTGTTATACGTGCCTAAAACATTTCAGTGTTCCTCATAAACCCCCATCATCTCCACAAAAGTAGAACACTCTTGCGTTGGATAATTACTTCCACCACGTACAAAATAGGGTCCACAAAACTCACATAGGATACATTCGTTGTAGATTTCAAGTCTTTAGCACGTAGGATTTCTAGTTCCCTAGTTAGGGCTTTTACTTTTGCTCTAAGGCTATCCTTCTCCCTAAGATGATAGATACATGTGCTATTGGGGTTCATGTGGGTTGTGACCTATTGGTACTATCAGTGGCACTAGGTCTAGTTCAAGTATGAGCTTTTTCAGCTAGGTCATCTAAATATTCTATAGCCTCATTCGGATCTTTTTGTAGAAAATCACCGTTACTCATCATCTTTACGAATTGACACTCCCTATGTGTTAATCCCTTATAAAAGTAACTTGCAATACGCCAACTCTCATAACCATAGTGGGGACAGATGACTTGCAATTTTTTATATCTTTCCCAAGTTTGGTATAAAATATCACTATCCTTTTGAGTGAATGATGAGATTTGCTTCTTAAGGGCACTAGTTTTATCGTGGGGAAAGTATTTAGCAAAGAATGCTTGAGTCATTTTAGCCCAAGTGCCAATCGACCATTGTCTCAACGAATACAGCCAGCTTTTAGCTCGGTCTTCAAGTGAAAATGGGAAAATTTTTATCCTGACTACATCTGTTGTACCATGTTGATTGTGGAAGGCCGTGAGCACCTCCTCAAATTTTCTAATATGTACGTATGAATTTTCATTTTCAAGTATATGAAAGTGGGAAGAAGTTGAATCATTCTAGGTTTAAGTTCCATATGTGACATATTAGGCGAAAACATGATGCATGATGGTGTAGACGTGCGTGTGGGGTGAAAATAATCCTGTAAAGTCCTATAAGGCGCATCGTCATGTTCACTGTCAATCATAGTATTGTGTAGTTTGATGTTCGTGGCAATAGATGCAGTATCAAAGATAGGGTTAGAGAGTGATTCAAACACTAGAAAAGGTCGTTCGGTAGAGTTTCCTTGCTCGCCTCGATCCTTGCACATAAAACATGAAAAATAAAATATATAAGAATAAAAAAATAACAAATAAGAAAATTAAATTAACTGAAGAGTAGTAAAGGAACGATATCACCATTTTCAGTCGATTCCTTGGTATTTTGTACCGTCTCCCCGACAACTATGTCAAAATTTGATTACGCCCAAAGAATAATGCGGATATTGTAGCACAACTTTAGGGTGTCGATTCCACAGGGAGATGGAAAATTACTCAAATAATCAAAAAGAATGAATTGTTCTCTCAAATGTGTAGTCAAATTTGATATTTGAATGAAATTAACATCAATGTCTTGAGATGGTAAAATTAAAATCAATGAATTTAGGCAGTGAAGCATCGAAATCCTCCCATTTGGATTGGATCATTTATAACAATTATTCATTTTTATAACTCAATTAGAGGTTTTCTTCCTAACACCCTTATCGGAGGATATGACGTTACAAATAAATTTAATTCAATAGTAGTTCTAAAATCTAAACTTCCTATAATGCATTCACACAATTTTATTGAAATCAGATTCAATGATCGACCATATACTTCAAGCATAAAGCAGTAATTGAATCATACTAATAAAATAATTGAGATTAAAATTTAACAATTAGTTCAATCATTCGATAGGAAGAGCGTGACTAAATCTATGAAGAATTTAGTAAAAGTTAAATCAATCTCAACATAAGTTCATGAAATTGAAACTCAACAAATATTTTGATTAAACAATGGAAAAATGATGACTGAATCCATGAAAAATATAATAAGAGTAAACCAATTTCATGATAAATTTATGAGAGGAAAGTCTAAATTCTAAAAGTATTCAACAAATAAAGATCAGATTACATGAATAAAAGATGTAAAATCACCTAATCCAATGAGTTCATCCCTAACTTCACCAAGGATTTTAGTTCTTCATGTAGTTTCTTGAGCACCAAGGAGAGAAAAGTTGTGTATTGAAGCGTTCTGTTCGTTCTAGGGCTTAAAAGTAGTGGAAGAAGTTGTGTCCGTAGGTTTTTCAGTCGAATAAGGAAACCTGAAATCGCGTCAAAATTAAACATCTATGTGACTGCATAGTGAAGAAGCATGCGACCGCATAGAAGGCCGGACTTGGATGCTGGAATTTGCTGAAACGGTCCATGCGACCACATGAAGATAACGCTATAAGACCGCATAGCTTAACCAAGTTATGAATTCTTGCGTTTTGGTCCTCAAACTCCATTTTACATTTTGTGACTTCTTTTTCCACTTCATCTTCTTCTAATGCTTAATTACTTAGCTCAATTTGATCTTCAAATCTTCATATCTTCATTTTGCCTTCCAAGTCATCTTTTGCGTATTTGCAATTTGGTCATTGAACTTTTGTTTTCTTCCACTTTGACACTTTTTCACTTATTTCTTCCAAATTTCTCCATATCTATCAAATTGCCACATAAATCAAAATATAAAGATAATGAGTGCATTTTGGCATCAAATAATCACACGAAAACAACAAATAAGATGGAAAAAATATGATATTTTACACTCTTATCAAGTATAATTCTTTGTCTTGAACAACCATTTACATATTCTATCGCACATCCACCAACAGATTTAACATTCGTTAAGTGTGCTGGACTTAATAATCAAGACTTCCGAGTACTTTCATATATTTTTTCAAATCAAAAGAAACTCACGAATTTGCTTTAAGCTGCCCAATGGTGCAAATACAGCCATAGTGAAAAGAAAAAATAAATAAATAAAAATCTTCCTTTCAACCAATGATTTTGAAACAAAGTCTTTGTTCAATTAAAGGTACTAAAATTATCGAAGGAAGTTAAATCTTTAGGGTTTATGTTCTGAAAATAGTAAAGTTTACCTTTTCAGCGAACCCGTAGATTTCATAGTACAAAACCTGCAGAAAATCAACAAGAACATACAGATAAGGAATGAGTAAGACAATTTGCAGAGAATGGGTCGCATAAAAAACAAAAATAAAATCAATCAAACGAAATACACAAATTAAATAAAATGCAGAGACATGTAGACCTGTAAAATTGAAGATGAGCACATTAATCTGCAAAAAAAAAATTTGTGGAAAAAAAAGAAGAAAAATGAATCGCAAGCCGAAATGAACATCATTCCACAATAGTGGTGGATCCATGATTTGAGATCAAATAGGACAACACTGAGAATAGTGGTAGATCCATGATTTGAGATCAAATAGGGCAACTATTGACCGTAACCTCAATGGCCGTAATAGTGAGATCATTTATTAATATTTAATTAAATAATATTTAAAAAAAATTCAATCTATATATAAATACACTAAGACGTAAAAAGTATATACATATGAAAATATAATTCAATACTACCCAAAATAATAAAAAGAAAAGAAAATAATATAACCTCATTTCGTAACTGTATGATTAGACAACTGCATTATCCGAGTCTCATATTTTGAAAGCGTTGCAAAACTGCCTAATTCTCAATTTTGCCAAAAATCTCTTTTTTCATATAAACTACTAAATTATCATTCAACCAGTTATCTTCTATTTTTTGTGCAAGTTACTCTTGATTAGATTTAAAACAGAGAATACACTTTCAACGCTTGCAATTGCGACAAGTAATATCAAAAGTAAGGTGATCAGCTTATAACCAAATGGAAAATAACAAGAACTTCTTATTTCAATTAACTTTTGAGCTACACAAGATATACTATCGAGGTTGAAGAAAGTATCGTCCCTACTTACAAGCAAAAAATACTTGTCAAGTTGAGGTCTAAGTAATAAGAATTCTTCATTGCTGAAGTCCAAATGATAGAACTGTGCAAGAGTTAGCAATTTAGCACTATCAAATGCTACACATGAGACTTTTGGATTTAAACAAGATATGTAAGTAAGGAGCTTAGTACTTGTCTCTGGAAAATGATCATGTAATTCTTGCAAGATTGAATCTATCACAGAGCAATACATATCAACATAAAAATGATGATAATAAGTCAACTACTGAGATGTACGCCTAGGTCGGCCTTTCAATACTACAATATCCTCTAGATTGAGCACTAAAATATGCCTATCAACATAAAACTCAACACCCTACTCAAAAAATTATAGCAACTATTGTACATCATGTTCTGCAAACATACTCACCCAAATCTAATAAACTTATAGCATTCTGAATATACTGATTCTTTTTTTTTTTTGTAAAGCTTGTGAAACATCGTCTATAATTAAAAAAATTTCAAACATATAGTGAAGACTGAACAAAAACTCTAAATCTTGTATAGTATCTTGTGGCCATTGGTCTCTGATCTGAATTTATGTCGTCTTTAGATATATTTTCAAGAACATCTATGATAGCATTAAACACATTACTAACACGAGTAACTGTCAATAGATGTGAGCCCCATCTAGTATCACATGGGCGTGCCAAACTAATTTCTTGAAACTTAGCACTGCCACTACAAAATTCCCAAATATGTTAGAAGAGCACTAACATGTTTACACGATACACCAACCAAGTTCACAATAACAGCAACCATGTTAAAAAAATCACCAAGCATATCATTTCTACATACCACAGAAATAACTACCAACTGAAGTTGATGAGCAAAGCAATGAATATACATAACATACAGGTTCTCCATTAAAATCAAAGCTTTCAACCCATTAAACTCAATTGACATATTGCTTACTCCATCATAACTTTGTCCTCTCAGATTTGATATGCTCAACCCATATATGGAAAATATTACATCAATAGCATCTTTTAGTGATTGGGCACAAATATCAGTGACATGAGAAATGGCCAAAAAAGTTCCTTCACTTGGTCCATTTTTGTCCATAAATCTCGAAACAACTGTCATTGGTTCCTTTATAGAATTATCACAAACCTTATCAACTAAAATTGAAAACAAAGAATCAACCATCTCATTCATAATAGCCTTTGTTGTCTCTACAACACAATAGTTAACCAAATCTTTTTAGATGTTTGGTAAAGTCATTTGGTCATTTCTAGAGGCATTACTAAATACTACTGCCTTGACTTTTTTGCAACAAATATCATACCAGTCTAGTAGCTTAATTAGATTTTCCCAATTAAGGGACTCTTTCGACTCACCATGACCAAGGGAAAGCAATCCTTGCATCAAGATGAATCTAATACAATCTATCACCGCAATTAACCTTATCCTATAACGTTTTTGTTGGCGACTAGTTTAGCTAGAAAGAATATAAGAGATACTTTGCTTTTGATTCATCAAGTTGGTATAGTTGGCGAAAGCTTGGTTCTGGGCTATATCAAAGATATCGACGCGATTTTTTAAATTCCTTTGTGCTTTAATCCCTAAAGTCGGTCTTAATGAATGACTACACCTTGACCTCCTCTATTAGGTTTGAACGAGTATCAATACAAACAATAAGCGCATCTTTTCTCATACTATAATCCAACCAATAAAATTTAGAGAACCATTCTTTTCTAAAACATATATTATTATTTCCCATCGATTTTCTTGGAAAGTCATGTCCATGTGGTTAAGAAGGATCTTTCTCTAAATATGTCATCCTAACATCATCTCTAATATTATGATCATATGACTCGATAAGGAGACAATTCCCTAATTAGACACAAGATCATCTACATTGAATTGAGCCTGAAACTTCTTTGCATTATTTAACAACTCGTTTGCTAAACTAGGCACAGAGGCTAGATTAGATGTACCACTAGAAGAACTAGGTTGAGACTTTCATTTTGACAGAAAAAATCGTTTCATAATCTGTATGAAAATTAAATATAAATCACAGGTTAAACTATCATCAAGTTCAAAGATAATAACGTTGCACAACCATATAAAACCTAGGATCCAATTGCATATAAAACCTAATTTAACATTTATATGATAAAAACCTAACCACAGCCAGTCAACTAGTCCACTGTCCACACGATTAAAACCTAGGATCCAATTGCAATTAACCGAATTTCGTTAATTAAATAAATCAAATTATAACTAAAATTAATCTCTTCGCAAACCCAAAAATACAAAAGATTCAATTTTTTTATCATTTAATAAATAAGAAGATGAATGCAATGCAATAAAATTAATGGCAGTGAGGCGGCATGCTTGGTGTGTCCGTCGCCGGCGAGTGGCGACGGTAGGTGGGAGAACATTGGGAATCTTAAGTCGGAGTCAAGGTAGAAGAATAGGGTTTCGAATTCACTAGTGTCTCAAATTAGGATTTTCGAAAGGGATATGTTGTGACTTCTTCTTCAGATTTAGGCAATGGACTATATTTGTTGTGATTTTGGGCAATTATCAAAGTTTGGCTTATCTTCTATTGACGGACCACAGTTTAAAAAGAAAGGCCCATTCTAAAATAAAGCCCCAACTCAGTGACTTCATCTTCTCCAATTTTTATTTTTCTACACAGCGAAGATGACATATGACAAATCAAATGCACGGCCGATATAAATTTCGACGGAGCCATCACGCGCGATTGCACCACATCACCCGAGTGTTGGCTTCATCACTGACTGAGAAAGTAAAAATGCACTTTTATGACATGATCTACATTCATTATCCTCTATATGGGCAATAGAAAACAATTTTCCTTCATACACATTAGCGTGACTGTAATGCTATCTCTCAATGTATGATGAGCAGCATTCAATTCATAGTTTTCTTTTTGTATCTAGAAAAGTTGGGTAACAATTATAACCACTTCCCTTCAATTGATAGAATTATAACTTACAGGAGTAAAAAAATTTAACGAATCAAGTCCACGACATAATGAGATAATATGGCAATCCTAACACAAAATTCAAGAATCAAAACGTAGTAAACCTCTTTAAGATTACACACATATTTAGTGGTGAATCCAGAAATGTTGGTGAGTTAGGGTGGCCGTTGATCGTTGACCATCGATAATCAATAGACGCAATAGTGCGATTGTTTATTAATATTTAATTAAATAATATTAAAAATTATTCAATATATATACGTAAACGCACTAAAACTTAAAAATTATATATATATNTCTCAATTTTTTCAAAAATATCTTGCTCCATGTACCTACCAGATTGTAATGTTGAGAATTTACTTAACATGTACGACGGAAAATAAAACAAATTTCAATTCTCATCAAGAATCTTCTTTATATATAGAAAGAAAATGTGATATAAATTATACCTTTTGTAGATTATGCAAACTCCTTTACTGATTTTGGAACACGAACAATCATGATCTGCAATCCATAACTGTGCAATTGTATAGCCTCCAATGAAAATTCACACAGGGAACAAGAATGAGAGAAATATGATTTTTCTTTTCTTGTGCTAGCAAGATAATGAATTATATTCTGTTATATTTTTCTGAAACCCTAATGGCTTATTAAAATAAGTTCAAGCGGGCTTGACCCGTTTCTTAAATGTAACATAGTCCAATATTTAATTAATTCAATTAATTAAATTTGGTTCACGAATTAATTAATTCGGACCTATTAATAAGCAACCCAATTAATTAATTGTCCAACGCTTGTTAATTAATTAATTGGTGAATCTTTTTTTTTTTTGGTTCTCCTTTTGTATGCGACCCATCATGTTCTCAATTACGATGCCAAACTACATGAATTATTATTTTAATATAATTAAAATCGATAAATTAAAATACCCTTTATAATTTATCACAAATTCACATTTTTCGTCTGAAATGACATCAACATGTGTCAGTGTAATACATGTGACGAAAAATGTCACGTGGTATGACAAAATCAAACTTGTTCGTGTACCGTGAAACTATAATCTCATCGTCATTATGGTCCGATCAATTACGAGATATGGATGTGTGTCAATTTCAATTATCAATCATATCTTTTATCTTACTATTAAGTCAATGTAAGTAAAAAAATTCCTTTTCGACTTATGAGTATACTTAGGCCAAATATTTCGTTATCAACTTAATTGAATGAAATGTAAATCGTAATCTTTTACTATCTAAGAGCGACGAATCATTTATTGATCATTCAATCACCTTGGCCAAGGATTTCATTATCAACTTAACTTGATAAAATATAGATCATAATCTCTTACTATCTAAGAGTGACGAATCCTCTATTGATCATTCACAACCTTCATATGATTCTTGACATACCCGAACGATATCGTATTAGTGAGTCTTGGGAAAGCAACATCCAACTTACCAAAGTATGACTGTCATCTTATAAGGCACTACGATGACTTCAAGTCAAATGATCCATTCCATTGCTGAACGTTAGAGATTAACCACCGACACTCAGATAGTTATTTATATGGAATCTCACAATCACAACTCTTTGTGATTAACAAATTACCAAGATTTGAATTTACAGTTATTTAATTTATTAGAATATTGATTCAATTAAATAATATATCTTGTTATAAATATGTATCAATTATTTATTAAACGTATTTATATCCAAAATTGATTGGACCTAGGACATAACACTTACATGCCATTCAATTAGTCATCTTCCATTTTGTTGCGCAAGTCGCTCCAATAATCATTATATCTTAAATAAACGGTAATTCAAAGACTTTAATCAGATGTATGGCAAGAGAAAAATACGAGTTCTAAACATAGAAATGCCACGCACCAGCATCACATAGGTTTTAGAACAACTAGACAAAACTATATGGTCTCTATAGATGACATTGATATTTATAATAACATGACAAAAATTTCAGGTAAATCCTTGAGTAACTAAAAAAGGCTAAAGGAAAAATTTGTTGGCAATTTATAGTAGTAATAATAACTAAATAAACTCGGAGAATATTTCAGCAACATTTTCAAAATACATTATTCTTCTCTTAATTCGCCCTTTTAGAAAGAGCAATTGGAGGACATGGACGAGAAGAATGCGAAGTTTTGATATTCCCTATTTACCAATGCAGATGTAGATTTTTTTTTTTTTTTTTCATGAACCTTTGGTGAACATGAAAGACTAAAAGAAGCAGGCTTGAAATAGGAGTAGGGAATACGAGGAAATTAAAAAATTGCCCAACCAATCACCATCCTTCTTCTATGGAACAACTTTCCAAGAACTTCAGAAATGTGCTCCAAGCCCACACTTCTTTAAAAAAAAGCCAAAAAAGTTTACTATCGACGAAGTAGCACGGGCAGCCACCGGAGCTCACCAGGTTCTGGCTCCGCTACTACACACATCTCTCTAAACACAATCATAAACATGAATTTAAATTGTTGAGGAAAAATGAGTGATTTGTGTGACATTATTAATTAACAAAAATTAAACAAAAACCACATAACATAATAGAAAGTATTAAGGAATCAAGTCAAGGACACTATGATAAAGTTGTGTTACATTTCCTTCTTATGGATACTTTCAGCACTACAAGACTCAAAAATAAAATCTATATAACTTACAGTCGGTTCTCCTTCTATGGGTGCAACTACAGTGAGGTAAAGAATAAACTTTTATCGAGTTGCCTTTCCTATAAAAGGGATTTCCAATCCTTCCACTTTGTGATTATCCTCAATATCTATTCTTAACGACGTTGTGGTTGGAGAACTTCGGTGGACTCATTTGACTAGGGGAATTGATGACATCATGGTTAAGGGAATTACCATTCTCATTCCCACCACTCTTCAACGTCACATCTTTCCCTTCAACAACGGTAAGTTGGTTGTATGTGGGTGACAAGAGACAACAAGAGAGAGAAGACTAAAATTATCCCCGTTTGACCCACATTAAAATTCTCATTCTTATTTTTCTACTAATTTCTAACCACACATTGTTGAATAAAATAATATTTTACATCACATCAATAACTTTTCTTTATTTTTCAACTACACATTCACCATCAATCTACTATTCCAAAATACATTCTTCCAAAATAATGTGGCTCAAACACACTCATATAAATCGATTTTAGGAATTTATTAGGTTTAGTAAATAATTTTTTAAAATTTTCAATATTTTTTATTAATTGGGTCGAACTGAGTTGGGTTCCATTTTGCAACCCAACTTAGTCCGACCTAAAATTTGACTATTTAATTCAAACCCAACGCAATTTACTACAAATATCTTGGGAAAAGTATCTAAAGCCCACCTCGGCAATGTGAGCCAAACTCTGTCGTTTTATGATCTAATTCAAATTTTCTTTTCTACTACACGTGTTCAAACTCTCTCTCTCTCTCTCTCTCTCTCTAGGGTTTTACTCCACTCTGCTAAGGCTTCAGTGTAAGAACTTCAAATTCTTCTCTCTATTAATCTGTTTGAATAAATTATGTGCGCGCATGTTTTAACACATTTTCTCAGATCTGATTTATTTCTCTCGCGATACTGCTTCTGATTTTGGTTTGAATTTAACTCTTTATTTTGTCAAGTTCAACGGAGTTATTCTGAATCTTTAGTGAAAAGACGTAAATAAGTAATTTTATTATCAATCAAAACTAAAAGTAAGTTACTTTTTTTAACAATAATGAAATGTATTTGTGGAAACCGAAACAAAAAGTTACTTATAGTTATTTTTTAAGCTTAGCTAATAGTATATTTGGTTTTTAGTGTTCAATTCATCATTTTTTGTTGAGACAATTTATTTTATTTTCTTTTACTTTATCCACGGAATCTGTGCACAGAATAGTTATGAAAAAAGGGGAGGACTGATATACTGACACAAGCAAATGTCTGGAAACAGCCCTTTTAAGTTGTTGATTTGAGATTTTTGAGTTATATTCGAATGCTGAATTTGATGTTTCCATGGAGAAGGGAGAATAAAGAGAAAGCATAACAATCAGAAAGGTTGCGAGAAAAAGGAAAGAAAGCTAGAAATTTGTTTCCATAGCAAATTTTTACTTTTTTTTTTTTTTAAGAATTTATATCAATAGTTGCAAGCAAGGGGAGACATCTGTTTACCTGTCATGTCCCTTTGGACAAGATGGTATTTTTTCTTTATGGTTTTTGTTTGGGAATGCAAGATGTGATTCCAAGATTTCTGATAATATTTAGGTCCTGAGTCATAATAAAATTGATTGAAATTTACCATGCAAAAATCCAATTGTATTCTTCTGTGTGCCAGCTCGAGAGCTTATTCCATGAGTTTTATGTGCTTGTGATTATAGGTATCTCTAGATGAAAATTGTTTACTTTGAAATTTTTTTAATTTGAGAGTGAAGAATATTAACTTGCAGGGAGCTTTCAGGAACACAATGCCCATCTTTTGTGGTAACCTGGACTTTGATGCTCGGCAGTCTGATGTTGAACGTCTTTTCAGAAGATATGGAAGGGTTGAGAGGGTAGATATGAAATCTGGTAAATCAAAGCTTTATTTTCCTTAGATCAGCCCTTCTATTTCTAAACAACAGAAAGATGAGCTTTTTTCTACCCAATGAGTCACTTAGTAGCATTGTCCTCCCTTGAGGAGTTTCATTAATCACCTCAAAGCTTACACTTTGGCCTATCATTAATCGCCTCGAAGCTTACACTTTGGCCTATCATTAATCGCCTTGAAGCTTACACTTTGAGTCTTGTTGTCAAGACTTGAGCCTTGAGAGGATTGAGGTGTGGACTTGCCAGTCTTTCCCGTTTGGGGATTTTCATTTTTGGCCTTAGCTTTTTTCGGTTGATACTTCGTGCCTTAGAATGCTTGGAGTGGTTTTAGGATTTTTTCCAACACCACCTCACCCTACAAACTAGAAAAATAAAATTGGAGCATAGAAAAGAGAACAAGTTGAAGTAGCATGCATAGCCTCCTACAATTGATGTGCAAGAATACCCTCTTCTAACTGAAGTTGCAACTTTTAGGGGTAAACAGAGAGGCCTAGTGAATGTAACTCCATCCTGTTCTTCTTTTATATTTACTGTTTTTGTCTTCTTTTTTTCCCTTATATTTTCTCTTGTTTATTTCATTTTTAACATTAAAGCAAACAAAACTCTTGAGCACTTCGTTAATTTACGTTGAGGATTAAGGGTTCCTGTTATGTGATCGCTACATTTTTTAATTTATTATTTGAACTCTTTGTTGAACCAATTTAATTTTTGAGTAGCAAATTAGACTTTTAATACTGTTGAAACATTTTAATATGAAATATGAATTTTGTAGATTATGGTTTATTATCAGAATAATTTTGTACTTTTGTAAATACAGAATTATTTTATTGATTTATTTAAGGCCAAGGTATCAAAGTGCCTTTTGTCTCGGAGGAAAAGCACCTTGAACTTTGCTTTTCTTTAACCTGCTTAGTAGCATTTTGTATTTTGTGATTCCCCTGCTTGGGGGCTTATCAACAATAAAAATATAAAAAAAAAAAAAAATTGAAAAATAGCATACTGGACTGGTGCAACCATTAGAAGATAGATCTAGACTGTGTTTGCAGCAACCTTTTTATATGCATCTTTAGAATTTCAATTTTTGGTCACTGTATTCATATAACAAATACTGTGGTATTTCTAACGACCCATCATTTGTGCCGAAGTCGTTAACTCACGTATTATCTGCTCTGGGAAAGACTAGCCCATCTTATCCTTTATGAATTTATGTCGCGTCCCTAGGATTCGAACACATAATCGAGACTTAAGTTGAATTTTGGTATTTTTGTAACGACCCGATCTCTCGTGTCCCAGTCACTTACGTAATGTCCGTTATGGGAAAGCTTGAGCCTATCTTATCCCTCACGGATTTTTATTATGTTTCTAGGATTCGAACTTCCTAATACCAAAAGTTGCCCAATTTGTATCAACAGAGACGGATTTGGGGGGGCTAGACCAAGTTGTAGTCCGGTTCGGTCCGGTCCTAGTTTCACCGACCGCAGGTTTGGCTCTTGAGGTACGCCTCAAGGACGCCTTCCCCTCATTCTTAGGCCGGCGAGCTCGAACAATGGCATACGCGCACGCTATGAGTAAAGATGTCAGGGAGAATACCTGCATATCATATCATTAGTGCACTCTTTAGTAAAATAGGCCCAATGCCTAGCTATTAGCGTATTTGTCGTGTCGAATGGGGAGATAAGCATTATCACTGAGAGACATTTTCCCCCATTTGAATTCGCTTACGTCCTCGTAGCGAGAAGTGAGTTTCGCATCAACACGCATTCGTCTCATTGTAAGAATAACAATGGCACCACCTCCACATGGACGGGCATTCACAAACCCGCATTAACTCGAACTTACCGCCTTCGACACCAGCCTTCACCCTCTGCCCTTTTGAGCATTAGTTCCTCGGATGGACGGCATCCAAACAGTAGCATCTCAACGCATGTTAAATAAAATACACAATCTTCGTCATTGTGTACTACAATGCGCGCTCCTCGAAAACTCCTTGAAAGGCACTTAGGCACTTGCGCAATGCTTCCCTTTTTCATCCGTCTTCCCCACAGCTTCTTTCATCGTGTTCCGCCAGCTTGGTGACACGATCCGTAGCCCAAAATCTTTTCTCTTCAAGAACACAAAACACCGTGCCATAATAACACCGCATGCTCGACGGACCCGCTCTGATACCAACTTTCATGGACCGCAAGTTTGACTTCCGAGGAACTACGTTTCAAGGTCGCCTTCTCGGCCGGAAAGCTCGAACAACTAGCATACATGCACGCTATTAGTAGAATGTTAGGGAGAATACCTGCATATGATCATATCACTAGTGCACATTTTAGTAAAATAGGCCTCACGTCTAGATGGAAATGTGTTTACCGTGTCGAATGGAGAGATAAGTATTCTTACTGCGTGATAGTTCAGCCCAAATCCAAGTTATTAGTTATTATTATTATTATTATTTTATTTTTTTGTACAAGCCCACTAAGAAAATTCAGCCCATTCCAATTAAACCCATCATTTTTTGAAAACCCAGTTGCTAGACATTGAATTGAAAGTCCAATCCAATTTTTTTAATAACCCAACCTAAGTCTCATTATATCAAATTTTGAATTGTCCTTTCTTCAAAGATTAGCCCTAAAAATTGAATTGAAATTGCAATTCCCACATACCTCAAATCTTCTCTCGGCAACTCTCTACGAAGGTTTGCTTGCAAGTTGGTATTTTTTCTTGCTAGTTTAGTAATTTAATTAAATATTTTCTCTTGTCGACTCCCTTTAAAGTATATTTTTCCTTGTTGGTTTTGTTCATTGGGTGAAGACGGGAGGGTTTTGTGCTGAGAATGATTCAGATTTAAGAATCTAATTATTTTAGTTCTTTGAAGTAGAAATCTATATTAATCAGTCATTTAGGATGGTTTTTTTCTCAATTTTTGAGTTTCCAAATGGCTGGCATTCCTATTTCGCAGTTTCCACCATGAAAGGGTTGAATTTTGTTTAAATGTTGAGTGGTGACACTTTAAATATTATTATTTGTTGTAGGGCTAAATTTTCTTTTCATTTAATAATATAAATGTTATTTTGTGGGTATATAAATATTATGTTTGGTGTTATTTGATTTGAAATAATGGAAATGGAATGATTTTGCTTGGTTTTACTTTTTATTGATGTAGGTGGAATGATTTTAAGTCATTATGTTGATTTGTACACTTGCTGAGAAATTCTATCCACGAGTTTTTTCAAAGCAAGATATTACATTAGAATTTGAGTTTCCACATTATGAATTAGATATTAAAGGTGAGTCTCGATTTTAAGTATCTATACTTGTTGAGTAATGCAGACAGTTGACTAAGAGTGGAAGGTCGGAGATTTACATTATGGTGATTAGATTGATTCTTCTTGTCTTGACATTACTTGTTTCTAATGCAAGTACTGAGCGAGCATTTTCAGCAATGAAACATGTGAAGACGACACTTCGCAACGAAATGGAGGATGACTTTCTTGTTGATTCTATAATACTTTTTATAGAAAGAGAACTTGCTGAAAAAATCGATCTAGATTCTATTATATATGAATATTAAGTTTCAAATCCCGTCGAGAATGATTTAAATAAATAATGTTCTTTAATGAATTTTTTAGTACTTTCAGCCCCCCTACAAAAAATTTTGGATTTGTCCATGGCTAACAAAATTCAACTTAACTCTCTCTCAAGGGAAAGGTTACGGGTTTGAATTTAGAGGACGTGATAGAAATACTAGAGCTAAAATGGGCTCAGATACTTTCAGAGCGAATAGTACGTAAGTTAGTGGGTTGGGCATAGAGGCCGGATTATTACAATACTTGTCACCTCTAACATGATTGATGGCCTAAGCATTTGCCTATTCCTGTGATGAACAAATGCAGGATAAAGTAACGACTAATGTTGTGCTAGTATAGTTATGATTAATCTCATCCTATCAATCATGGGACGTTGACTCATCAGAGCATTCACAATGATTAGGTGAGTTCAATTGGGATGATGCTGTCATAGAGACTCCATTTGATTTACATATTTGCATGGAGACGTAGTAATGATCCCACAAGTTGAGTAACATTGGGGTCCAGTCAAAATTTAATAAATTATCAATCCAAGAACAGCTTGTTGACCCCTTCTGGTACCAGCACAATTACACGCTGACAAGTTCTATGCAAGTGCTTAAATTTGATAGGAGGTGGGTTCCATTTCGATTAGCTTAAGATTATGCTAGGCTATAGGGATATATTTTGGAATTGTTTGTTTTCCTATGACATCCAACTCCTTTGAAGAAAGCCCTCAGCTGATGTGAAGGGGCTAATTATTCTGTTTTCTAATTATTAAATATCAAATATTTTGTGCTTGATATGTTCCTCTGAGAAAAGAGAGCTTTTTTTTTTTCTTTTCTTTTTTTCTTTTTTAGTGAAACCCCCAAGCTCAATAGTTTCTTTGGCGCAGGATCACTTGGAAATTCCATGATCTTCCTGGATGGATGGTTCTCTGCATTTATTTAGTGACTTGTACCCAAGATACATGTTCTTGTGTTTGTTCAAAAGAACCAATAGGCTCTGCGATGATCCTACTATCTTTCAATTTCCTGAGACCATTGCCTTTGCATTTCTCCTGTCTTTGCTCAGTATTCAATTTCCGACTTGTTCCAACATAGATATAAAGTTCATCTCGGATCCAGTAGCAGGTGTTGTGTTTCCTCCATACAGATTTTATGTTTCCCTCACCCTTTGATTTTCAGGGGTTTTGGGTGGTAACAATTGTTTAGTAAAAAATGTGCTAAATTTAGTGTCTTTGCTGGAGAAATGTTGGCTTAAAAGTATTTTTATTTTTTCTGTCAACTTAAATGATTTGGCTTGTTTTCTTTTAACTTTTTGGGTTTTATAGGCTTTGCTTTTGTCTATATGGAAGATGAGCGTGATGAGGAGGATGCTATCCGGAGACTTGACAGGATAGAGTTTGGTAGAAAGGGTCGCCGACTTCGTGTTGAACGGACAAAGGTATATATAGGCAGTGCCTTGATTTGATGCAGTTTGAGTGCAATACAACTGATAACACACTACAACTTCGATTGCATCGACATCTAATCATATGTTGATCTTTCTGAATTTTAGCACAAAAACTAAGCTATCAATTTGAATAGCAGCAAGAACGTGGTGGCAGGAAGCCTGATAGATCTAGAAGATCTGCAGCTAACACAAGGCCAACAAAAACTTTGTTCATCATCAACTTTGATCCTATCAATACCAGGACCAGAGATCTTGAAAGGCATTTTGAACCATATGGAAAAATATCAAACATTAGGATTCGAAGGAATTTTGCATTTGTGCAATTTGAGTTGCAGGAGGATGCTACCTGTGCATTAGAAGCAACTGACAACAAGTTTGTCAGATTTGCATGTTATTGTATTATTTGAAATGACTGATTGATGGCATATACAAACTTAATGATCTTAGTATATATGTGCCAAATAGGTTTTGTTTATAGAAAGACAATGTTGTCACAGAGTCAAGTCAACTACTGTGAATATCTTACAAGAAACTTCAAGACTTTCATGCTGAGATCATTGGTTAATGAAGACTTTTCGAGTGTAAAGCACTACATTTCGTATTTATCTTTTTTTATAATCTCAAGGCAGCAATCATCTCTTGTTATCCGCCTCCTATTCCTTTTATCTATTCCTTGCTCGGCAGCCTATAGTATTGACTATTCGTATTCCAGTTGTTTCTCGATGCACGAATCTTCTCACCTCAGTTTAATCATTTGCTTCCTCTTATAATTTTATGGTTATTATGAGACGCTTAATGATTTTACTTTGGTTCTTCCGACTCATGCTGACAGCAAGTTCATGGATCGAGTTATTTCAGTGGAGTATGCTATTCGTGATGATGATGACAGAAGAAATGGACACAGCCCTGATAGAAGAGGTCGTGATGTCTCCTTTGATAGAAGAAGCTATGGTGTGGGACGTTCCCCTAGTCCTTATAGTAGGGATAGGAGTAGTCCTGATTATGGACATGGATCAGTCCCTGATGCTAGATCCAAGCTTAGTCCAAGTCCTGATTATCGCAAAGCAGGAAGCCATGTCAATGACAGATACAACGGGTTAACATTTTTCCTACCCTCCTGTTATTTTACCTCTTATTTATTTATTTATGCACTGTGGTTTCTGTGGCTGAATATTAACACCATACGACATTGTTTACCATCAGCCGTTCACCATCCCCTCGTGAAAGATTTCGATCCTGAGAAGGATGTAAGTAGAGTTCCTTGCATTTTCTGCCATCTTTGTTGTCTACTGTTGATTTCACCATGCAGCCGTTCACCGTCCCCTCATGAAAGATTTCGATCCTGAGAAGGGTGTAAGAAGGGTTCGGTGCATTTTCTACCATCTTCGTTATATACCGTTTATTTCTTTCTTCCGTTGCTATCTGTAATACTTTATTTGAACAAGGTTAACCTACTAGTCATTGGCATGCTTCTGGTAGAATGAAGAATTGTACTTTTTTAATGTTATAAAGCAGAAAAACTTCAGATTTGAGTTACAGGTATGCGATTTATGTACGATTTACATTTAGTAATTTGTGTGAACTTAAAATGTTGAATCACTGTCTTTCATGACAATCTGTTTTTGTTCTCTTCTGATCTTTGGTCATTGATCAAGTGGGGCAGGGCCCTCTGTGTGAATTTAGTATATAAGATGCTTTGTGCTCGGATTCAGGAAATGGTTCAGTTCTATATATAGCTGCTTCGTAAGAAGCTTTTTTCAATTCATTTTTGGGGTGCCATTTGTATTGAATTTCAATGCAGGCTTCTTCAAGAGACTCGAGGGGATATCCAAATAACTCTGAAAAAAGTTTATTAAAACTAAGTTTCAAATTTGGAGAGTCAAATCCACTTTATAATTGTCTTTATAAGGATTGTATTTGATAAGTTATAAATTTCAGTAATTAAATTATTTGAATTGATTGATCATTAACATGTAAAAAATAAATTACGCTACATATACATTATTTTTTACAATTTGTTACGTGTCAATATGCTACTGGAGAGTTTAAAAAATTAAACAAATTTTCCTCCAATCATCTTTTAATAACATCAAATATTATGTTTGATATTCGCTTGAAGATTGTTGTAAAAAATATTAGGATAAGTAAAAATGTGAATCTTGTTTCATTGTTGCTCTATTATGAAAAATTTAATATCAAATGTTTGACAAAAACGTGAATCTTGTTTGAAGGTGAGCGATATGTTGGCAATGGATGGTAATAAAGTGGAGGAAAAAAAAGTTGTAATAAAGTAGATTAAAATGTTGCAATTATATTTTGTTTGCTGTCATGTTATATCAGAAAAGTGCACAAGTTGTATGTGGTTAATAGTATATTTTAGGGAAGGTTTAATAGTACAAAACGTTTCTACGTTTGATAAACGTTTGATACTTTTTGTGAAAAATATCCCAACATTTTATTTTTTTACATTTTCGTTTTTATTTCAATGTTTCATTGCGAAAAATAGGTTTAATAGCACAAAACATCCATAAGTTTGACATTTCTTGTGGAAAATGTCCATATGTTTTTATTTTTTTTTCATTTTCGTCCTTATTTTAACATTTTATTGCGTAAAACATTCGTTTCACCATTTTTTAACGTAAAAGAATCAATATACCCTTCTATTTAAATAAAAAAAATGCAATCTTGCTCCTGAACTTTTCAAAAAAGTGCAGATGAATCCAAATAAATTATTAAAATATAAAAAATAACCATTTTTTGCACAGTGCCTTATTGTAGCCACCAATTCATCATGTTTAGAGCAAAATTGGACCTGGCCTATGGTTGGATCAGGTGCACCAGGTTGAGAGGGACTAGCCCGGATGGTCCGCCACCTTGATTTGGTCGGACGACACCTGAATTGGTGAAAACAAAGTCTGGTTGTCGCGATTTTGCGCCTGCGAGCATTTCAGATTCAAATTCCGGTTGATTGATGCCAAATTGGGGAAGACCCAAGGGTGGGCTAGGTGAGCTAGGTGAAGGCGTAGCTAGCCATGTCGTCCGCGACCTCCGTTTGTCCAGACGACGTCGGAAACTAACTTCTCCTCAGGCGATGTCGCGTGCGTTGCGACAATGAGAAGTTCTAGGTTAAATTCAGCATCTAAACTTGATGTTTGGTTACAATTGATTGCATGAGTGGGGTCATCCAGAGGTGGGGGGTTGGTCAGTGATGAGCTTCGGACAATATGGTGGCCGAAAGTGGAGAAATCGGCGTTTTTCAGATTTTCAGGCAACAAACTTTGAAACTTTATACCAGCCGGAATACTTGGAGTTACAGGGAGATATTGGTATGGATTGAAGAGAAGGTTAAGGGCTTTCCACCGGAAATTTAGGTGGTCGAAGCTTGCCGAGATTTGGTTCCATAAACGGTGGCTAGAGGGGTAAAAATTGCCCCAAAATTAGAGAGCAAAATTATATTTATTTGGACTCATCTTCACTTTTTTAAAAAATTCAGGAGTAAGATTGCATTTTTTCTGTATTTTTTGTTTTATCTAAATAGAATGGTATATTGGTCATTTTATGTTAAAAAATGGTAAAACGGATGTTTTCCGCAATGAAACGTTAAAATAAGGACGGAAATGAAAAAAAAAATGAAACATAGGGATGTTTTCTACAAGAAGTGTCAAACGTAGGGACGTTTTGTGCTATTAAGCTCGTTTTTTGCAATGAAACGTTGAAATAAGGACGAAAATACAAAAAAATGAAACGTTGGGACTTTTTCCACAAGAAGTGTCAAACGTAGGGATATTTTGTGCTATTAAACCTTCTAGGGAAACTTACAAAATACGTGTTTTGTTTTAGGGTGTATTTACACTTCACTGTATTTTCTAAATTTATACTTTACATTTTAAAATATGGTGAAAAAAGACTTTCAAAAAAGTCGCAAAATTATCAATAAAAATAGTTAAATAGACGAAAATATCCATAATTGAAAGTAATAAATCATCATTTCTATTACATTATACTGTTTAGTAGGAATTAAAATCTAAATTTTAATTTATTTCAAAGTTAACAATTAATATTAACCACGTATTTTTTTGGATCCCACAACTTTTCAAACGCGCATTGTATTAACTTTTGTCAAAATTTACTATGATTTTAATACCCACCAAACAAGAGCATATCATAATGAATTAATTTTTTTTTTCAAAAATCTATTACTATTTCAGTTTCATATAAAAATTTAAATTTCTTTTAACTTCTCATTCTTCTATACATCCATAAACTATCATTCAGCCGAACATCATATAAATAACATTTTTGCTATTTTCAAATTTAAAAGAAAAATATACATCTCTATTAGTTATTTTTATAGATTATTTTCTTCTATGACGCTTTCTTGCAGAAAAGGGAAAAAAATTATCCATAATAGATACCAATAAAATTACGCATACATTCTTAACAAAATTTTAAGTAGTAGAATTTGCACATCCTAAATAAATAAAAAATTGGTTTTTAGCTACAAAATAACAACTAATGTAAAAAAATGATTTAAATGATTTTTTTAGTTTTTTATTTCATTGAACAATTTTTGTTAATTAAGAATTTTTATTTGTTATTCATTGAACATAAAATATGTTATGCAAAGTATAATTACGTAGTGTATATTTGTAAATATCCCTATATTCTAATGTACTATTTTGTATATACTCTGCTAAACGTGATTTGCATATTAAAGAATTTATACCTCCTATATTTTGTAGTTGGAAATATTTCTAAGAAGAATTATTTTATTCAGCTTATAATTCAAAAAGTTCCATAAAAAGATCGTACAAATAATAGGTCCCTATAAATATGTTTTCAAAAACTAATCAATTATTATCCTTGTAAAATGTACACCGCGGTAAACATGCAATAACTGAAAATTAACACCATCAAAATCGAAACTAGAAGCATCTTCAAGATACTCTTTTATTTATAATGAACATTTTATGCATTATAGAGAGCATTTTTAAATTTAGAGTCAATTTTTATACACTTCAACAATTGTCTTTATTTTGACTCTACGTTTTACTTTTCTCACAAAACATTTATTAATTTCTACTCATAATTAATTTAATATAATTTTTTATATGTCAATAGTCGATCAATTTAAATATAGTTTGAATAGGTTAAGAAGTAGAATATATTGAAATCTGTAACTTATTAAATGCAATCATTTCACTTTAAAAAGAGATATGGTTATTAAGTCCTTGTTTGGTTTGTATTAAAATTCAATTAAAATCTCAAATCATCATCAACAATTAATGTTAATCATATATTTCACGAGACTTACAACTTTTTATCTACACATTTTATCAATTTTTATCAAATTCGACTAAAAATATGACTTTAATCTCTATCAAACATGGACTAAATTTAAAGAGTCAAAATTCACTCTCTATTTTAAAAAGTTAAAATGGTGTCTCCTTGAACTTATTTTTCGATGCTTTGTAAAATAATGAATAATTTATATTTAGAGAGTCTAGAAATGCTAGTTAATGATGGATATTTTTGTAAAAGAAAAGAAGAATGGTAGCAAAAGAGCGACATCAATGACAATCATGAATATAAATAATACCTACACCTTCACTTGATTAACTTTATCTCACACTCTTATCACTTGAACAACAACTATTAATTGAACAATATTGTTACGAACTCAATAAAGCATATCAAGAATTATTGAAAAAATATAAATTTTTTGTTATGAAATGTTGATGAAGAACAAAAATAAAACCAATAACAAGAAATCGTCAAAATGAGAGGTTTAAACACAATTATGATTCGTTACCTCAAATGACATTTGTCGCCACCGAGATAAGCCTATGAACAAAGCCATATGTACAAAATTAAGTTTCACAGAAGTTTTACACACATTCACATGGGTGGACCCCATGGTAATAAAAATATTGGCAAAAAAATCCCACCCTCCCCCCTATTGTGAGATGTTAGTGGGGGGTTCGAACCCCAACCATGTGCCCACACAACTCTAAACCTATAAGCCTAAAAAAACTTGTTTTCATCTATACTGCATGTTTACATTACATAGATGCAAACATTGACGCAAAATTAATAGCTCTCTACAATCCAACTTCTACAATTCAAAATTAGTAGCTCTCTACAATTCAATTACGGGTCTCGATTGCATGTGTACTCTGGAGTTTATGATTTAATATAGCTCCACTTGATTTAATATACTTTGTTGACGTATGATTTAATATAACTCCACTTGTTTTGATTATAACAAACAATACACTTATATTTCTAACAACTCTTGTTTCTTGAATTTTTCATAAATAAATCTTCTTAAGCACTCAAAGACTCAGATCGTCATCCGTTGAAGAACAAACAATCAAAATAGACTCGAAGAGATCAATAACCTTGAAGATTAGAGTTTTAGAAGTTGCTTCGATTCATATGTAAATGTATAACTCATCGATTTTAGCAAATGCATAAAGTTCAAACAATTCCTCATAAATTCATCACTTGCATAAAGATATTTTAATATGATAATAAGTTTGGAGAAATAAACATTTTTGACATAAGAATTTATTTTTCAAAGGGATAAGTATTTCGGACGACCGGTCTGCTCGACCGAAACATAATTCGATCGACCGGTTTGATTGACTGAAGTATCGCCAAAACTCCAACAGTTTGAATTTTATAACGGCTATATTCACACTTCGGCCGACCAAAATTGCTCAATCGAAAGCGACCGATTTTCAATCTTTTGATATATAAATAGCCAACTCTTTTGCATTCAATTCCAACAACTTACAAGAGCAATTAAGAGTGATTATTTATTGAAAATCATTGAGCTTACTTGATTATATATTCTATTTCATTTATTACAAAGAATCTCTTAATTGATTAAAACTAGTTTCATCTATTTCATCAAGAATTCTACCTTGCAAGAAAACTTTTCAATTTCATATATGTTCAATTCTTGATAAAAATTTTCTTTGTCAATACTTATATTGAAGTGTAAATATCTTTTTATAGTTAACTTGTATTATTTGTTAAGAGAGATCATATGTTGAAAACTTTGATATAAAGATACAAACTATTTCATTATCCATCATTTATCAAAGTTTACTATATAAACACTTGAAATTTACTATTTGCTATCTATTGAAGTGTTATCATAACTCTCTAAATACTTGACTTTATTATACCATTTGTTATGAGAGTTTTTTCAATTGTAAAATTATCATTTATATTTTGGTGGTTTCGAGAGCGTTGTGAAAACTCGATTGTTGTTAAGGATATGTGCTCTTTATTGTAAGTTACTTAAGGATAAGTGCTCCTTATTATAAGTCATTTAATGATTGATACTCAGTGTTTGTAAGTTAACATTATAGTGTATTTGGCCTTACTCGTGATGAAAGTTTGGTAATGGAGACGTAGAATATATTGTGTATCGAATGCCATTAAATTTGCTTGTTATCTTTACATTCGTGCACTTTACTTTAAATTATCATTTATATTGTGCCATATCCATACTTGAATTAAGTTATTGAATTTGCATAATTACTGCTCGTATTATACTTTGCATTTATATTTTGTAAATTAAATAAATTTGAGACTAATTGTCGAAAACGTTTCAAAAATCAATTCTCCCTCCTCTTGGTTAGTTATTCTTGAGTTATCAAACTTAACTTGAAGACTACTCGTTAGTCCCACGCTGGATGCCCATATCCTCCAATGACAACATAGTTTACATATTCCTTGCACTCGTTTCTTGTTTCTCATCATTAGCCTTAAATCTGATATTATATCCATTCAATGCTCTGTACGTTCTTACTGTCTTTTGGAACTCTACAATATCCCTAAAGAGCTTACCAACAACGAATTGTGGACTATGCAGATCAGCCTTCGCCCGAAACTATGAAAATCGATACCCAATGTCATCGTCGGACGGACAATCACACACAAGCTCTTCAGAGGATGGGCATTCTAAATCAGCAATTTGAGAGTCAGCTTGAACATCATGTTCATTCACAACCTTTGGTTCAACCACATTCGAACCTACCTCAATTCCATCTGTCACGTTACATTAATACAAATTGTCATCCCCTTCGGAGTCCAAATCGTACCCAGAATCATTGAAGTCAAGTCCTCACCCGAGCAATATTCAGTATCATTTGGGGCGTTTCCATCTACATTAAAAAGTTGACAACATCTGACAATGAGGCGGCAAACATAATTGCAGACAATGAAGGTAGCAAAAATGATGAAAAACTTAGACCACAACATATTAACACAGTCAATACAAATAAAAAATCAGACATTGATTCGGTCAAAAAAAAAAGGAAATAATAATATATTTATAGCCTATAACCATAAAGCGGACAATCGTCACACAAATCCAACACAAAATGACACATACGCGACCGACATCACACGCGCAAATAGCCAAAGAAAAAGAAAAAGTTCGTGGTTACCTTCATGTGGTACATTCATGTGCATATTCCTCAATTATTGAAGGTGGGGTCGATCAAGTGAAAGAAAATCAGATTTGAGGGTACTTTTCGTGAAGGAATTTAGGTCTTAGGGTTCGTGATTTGGGATGAATTGGAAATGAAAGAGTTCGTTTCAATTTGGTTTCTGAAGTCGTGGTTTTGATTTTGATTTGTGTGTGTG
>CAIGRB010045129.1:29703-43603 GCA_903798255.1 Fraxinus quadrangulata
TTTTTTTTTTTTTTTTTTTTTATATATGGTAAAAACGTGTTCCCAGATTCAATTTCTTTTTTCTCAATTTCCTTCTTTTTTCGTTTTAAAATAATTTAAAATGTAACTAGTATTTTTTTTTTTGGATGACGTGGCAAGTCGTTAGTCACCACGCAAGAAAACCGTCCGTCACTTCAGCAATAAATTTAATAGATTTTTTAGAGTCATGGATAGAGTGCAAACGAGTTAAGTTCAGTGAGTATTTTGAAGCATTTTATAGTTCAGTGAATAGTCTGTGAAGTTCAATGAATTTTGAAACATTTGACTCCAAAAACATTGGGAAAATCTTCTCTCAAATCATGAGGATATTTGAATTCGTAGAAATTATAAATTTATTATTATATTAAAAAAATTGTGCAAAGCTCATCTCCCAAACTTCAGAATGAAGTAATGGATTTTTTTTTTTTTTTTTTTTTACTAATTTAAACGTGTGAATTTAGATTTTCACTTGATGGACACACTCAATATGAACGTTAAAATTACACGTGAAGATCATGTTAAATCTATGAATCTAGGTCTTCGCTTTAAATTTTTATCGATTTTGCCCTTCAACTTTAAATTATGTAAAATTTGCTACAATCTTAATGTGCACATTAACAGCTTCTGTCATTTCTGTAAACTTTTTAAACTGGGTGACTTTTGTGAATTTTATGGATTTTTAAGTGACTTCTATGAATTAGTTAAGAATTAATAAAAGTCTTTCATAAACTTCCATAGACTATGATTAAAGATATTTCATTTTGCAAATTCATTATATACCTAGAATTATATACCTGCAAATTTATAATCTTTATTACTACCTAATTAACATTTTCGAGAACCATGATGCCCACAAAATTTTCTTGGGTAAAGTCACTAGTCACGACCAAGTCATTCAATTTTAGCGCAAATAAAATAATAAAAAACTTTTACATCAACTTCTAAGAATATAATCAAATTTTTGTTACGAAACAACATAAATTTTAAGAACATAAATTGTTCTTAAACAAAAATAAATAAATAAATAAATTGATTACATGAAATTCTACGTTTTGAAACAATAGTATATAATTTCAATTCAAAAGTAATCATGTATTTATAGAATAATCATGAATTTATTATAACAAATGAATTTAAGCGATATTCACAAATCTCATAATTGAAAGAAAAAAAGACTTCCTTTCTTTCTTTCTTTTTTCCTTTTCTTTTTTTGGCTCTGAAATATTCACAAATCTCAGAATATATGAGAGATTTTCTTAGAATTTCTCTTTATATTTTTCACCAAAAAGCCTTCAAAAGTCCAGTAAGTAGAGAATTCTTCAAAAGTCATAATCTATTTGAATACATCATGACTTATAAATAATTCTAAAAAGTTTCAATTGAAAACTCGTGGTTTTTAGATGTTTTTTAGAAGCCTATGGAAATCCCAATTGAATACACCTAAATTTTTAGAAATTTTTTAAAAATCTCAATTAAATATATATAAACTTTTGAAATCCTCAAAAGTAAGTCTCAAACTAATACACCCATTGTATAGATTTAAGTCCATGTTTGGCGAGGAATAAAATAAATTTTAGTAGATTTTAATAAAAGTTGATGAAATATGTGATTAAAATATTGTGAATTTCATGAAATATATGATTAAAATTAATTATCGACTTTGATTTGAATTTAAATTTTAAGTTATATAGGCTAAATAAGTTAAACACTAATAACTTTTCTTTTTAAAGGTTGAAGTGCCAAAATCCACTAATTAAAAAGCCCGAAGGCCTATCTCAAAATTAAGGTTAAAGTTATTATAAACATAAAGAATGATTCAATCCTTCTATATCAGTTTACCAAATCAATTTATTTGAGTGGAAATTACGCTCATTTTTAAAGTTTACATTTCATAAATTATATTTTAAGTTTCATATTTCAAAATTCAAGTTATAATTATTATTTAATATGTATTAAATAAATATATTACTATTAACTCACCCCACCACTTACAGTCATTCAAAACTGTGACACGTCTCTCTCTCTCTCTCTCTCTCTCTCTCTCATGTCGGAATCTTTCAATTTTTTCTCTCTTTATCACCGGTGATGTGACCAACCACTGCAACAGTGCTATGAGAGTCGCAATGACGATGCCGTGGGTGTGCAGTTCCGCTCACTGCTATGAGTACTGCTACGATCGACACTCCTTCGTGTTAGGTATTCCTTCGGGCTAGGTATCGATGTGCGATGCGTAGCGTCTATATGAAATGTTGGAGTGTAAGAGGTGGTGAGCAGTGGAGCTTGCAAAGATAGGAAATTGTCAGAGTGGCAATGTCACGAATTTTTGGCAGTGGTTATTGCATCAGTTTGCTATGGTTGTATGTTGAGGCAGAAACGGGAAAGTGGTGAATGGCAGCGTTTGTAATAGCAGAAACCAGCGATGAAAAGAAACGGAGGTGCGTTGCAGCAACGTGTACTATAGCTGATGATACTACGATGCTAACGAGGAGGTAGCCAACAAAATTAATGGCACCGAAGGTGGAGGTAGTTGTAGAATCGGGAAGAGATCGTGACCATGTTTGGGGAATAAATTTTTGGACTTGGTTTGATCGGGTATTGGCGTCGAGACTCTGAAAATCGATGAACTACAGACTGACAGAAATGATTGAACGATACTAATTGGTTGGGGCTATGAGATTGTTGATGAGGACGAAAGTGGCGTGACAGATACGAATATTGGCGGTGGAATGTGTAACCGATAGCTTTACGCTAAGGGTATAAGGTGGAAGTCTGCTGAGATTTAGATGAGTAGGGACAAATTTCTGATTTGTTGGACGTGGATGAATATGGTTTTCCAAATAGTGGTTGTTGATGGTGGTGGTGTGATAAGGGCATTTTTTACACGTTTATTTTGATTCACAAACATGGATAATTGAAGTTTAATGTGCGGAATATAGCATAATTTGTGTAATTTGTGTTTACAGGACAATAATGATGATTGTGGTGAAAATTGGGAGAAAAAGAGATAAAAGTGACCAAAAAGAAAGGAAAACCAAAGTTTAGGAAATGCAATTAGCCAAGAGATAATCCAGAGAAGATATCGAAGATGTAAAGAGGGAAAAATCTAATTGGGCATTAAGATGACACATTGGAAGAAAAAGGATTTGGAAAAAAGGAAGAGAAAGATAGAATAAAGATCAAGGACTAAATCACCACATCCTAGAAGTTTTTAACACTATGCGATCGCAGAGTGTTAAATCTATGCGGTCGCATAGTGGCCTTGAGCGAATTTTTGGGTGCAGATTAACTCTTCTATGCGACCGCATAGAAGTGTACTATGCGGTCGCATAGTATAAATTTTGGACGAAAAATCTGATTTGCTATTTTAACTCAACCACCTATGGTAATGATTTGGGGTCAACTATAAAAGCCAAAAGTCGTCCAAAAACGAGGGTTACGCATTCTTAGAGAGAAAAACAATATTGAAGAGAAAGGAAGAGGGTTAGAACAAGAGATTTCATTCAAGATTTAATATTTCAAGCCTAATTTCTAGTTTTTGGGTGATGTCTTCTCTTTAATATTTTTATTGTTCTTTTTTATTTTATCCATGCTATACTAGACTTTGTATATATTAGGTGAACGATGAACCTCGCAACTTGACTTTATTAATTCTCTATTTTGCAATTTGATATTCAAACACGATTGATCGATATTGAATAATTTATATACATTTATTGCTTCCATAGTTAAATGCATGTGATTATGTGAGTTTGGGTGATCTATTTTATGCATTCGAAAGAATAGAAATAGATTCTACAAGGTATAAATCATCGTATATTCCGATAGGGGATAAAAATATGTTTTACGTGAATCTCTAAGTGTTTATAGAACGTCTTGCATTCTTGTATATTGCATTTGTCATAAAAATATAGTCAAATGGTATGCGAGAATATGTTCAATTCTACTCGAAAGAGACTATTGGATAATTTAGAAACATTGATTCTTCAATCAATTCATCGTGTTATCGAATTGTGAAATAGAGATTAAAAGTGACATTGCTTGGTGATTCGTGATCCTAGTGCGCTTCTCATTCATTAATTACATCAAACTTTTGCATTCAACATAATTTTACATTCATTTAGTCACATTAGCTTAAATTACATTTTAGTCATATTTTAGTCATTGTTTAGTCTTCAAATTCAAATAATCAATCATCTGAGTTTTATAAATTCGATTAAGGTCTAGTTAATAGAAATCAAATTAAATCAATCATCGTGGGACGATACTCGAAATTTTATAATTTCCATTTTATTACTTGTTAACGAAGCTTGCAATTGCGGTGATTTACAAAGCGAATATATTTCTGTGAACAAGTTTTTAGCGCTGTTGTCGGGGATTGAGTTTTAGTTTGATTTTTATTATTTAGAGACTAATTCGAATTTGTTTCTACTTTCAGTTTACATATTATTCTCAATTCAGTTTGTCTACTTAGGCTGAGCCAAGTGTTACTATTTTTCGCTTCTTTAGGTATTGCATGTGAAGATCAGTTGGCGGTGAACTACTTCCAACGAATTTGGAGATTGAATGTACTTTTCATCGCAGGAAAATGATAACTGGAACCGCATGACAGGAAAATAAAAGAAACATACAAATGGCTGATCAACAACTGGAACCGATTGTAGAACCTGCAGCTCCAGCCAATGTAGAAGCACAATATGATGGGAACGCTTTGCTTGGGAATTTTTTGTCACCGTTCGTCATTCAAAGCCAATCCAGCATTGTTTACCTAGCATTCGGACAGCCAAATTTTCAGCTGAAAACAAATGTCTTCCAACTCTTTCAGAATGGACATTAATTCTACGGAATGGCTAATGAGAATCCACATACACTTATAACCTATTTCTTGGATATGTGTCAACATTTCAAATACCAGGGGATATTAGAAGATGCAATCAGAATGAGGTTGTTTCTGCACACTCTTCGAGATAAAGTACTTGAGTGGCTTGATTCAGTCCCGGTGGCAAGTATAACTACTTAAGACGACCTGGCTCATAAATTCTGCACCAAATTCTTCTCACGGACCAAAGTAGCAAGGGTAAGGCACGAAATATCAATATTCAGCCAAACTAAACATGAATCCTTTGATGATGCTTGGAACAGGTTCAAAAACATGCTACGAGAGTGTCCTCAACACATATTCGACAAGACAACACAAATCAAATTTTCTATGTGGGACTACTTTCGACTTTCAGAAGCATGGTTGACTCATCATCAAATGGCTTATTAACCACCAGAATGATTGATGGAGTTTGGGAGTTGTTTGAAAGAATGGCTAGCACTTCAGCTATGTGGTCTTCATATCGAGGAGGTCCAAGGAAATCAGCTAGAGTCTATAAGGTAGATACCTACTCGGCCTTATCTGCAAAGATTGACTCTCTATCTCACAAGGTGGAGAGCATAACACAGACGATGAATTCAGCACAAGTAAGGAAGTCAAATTGTGAAGAGTGTAGATCAAAACATGGCACGGTTGAATGTCCCATCCTTACACAAGGAATGGAATATGTGGATTATTTTCAATGGGGTCAACATCAGCCCAACAACCGTCATTCAGAAACTTACAATCCGGGATGGAGAAACCATCCAAACTTCTCTTGGGTGGAAGCCAAAATTACAATCAAAGTCACAACCAAACACTAGGGCAGTTTCAATAGGAGAAGAAACCTCAGTTGGAAGACATGTTTGCAAAACTCATGGAGAAAATCGATAAATATATGGAAACCACAATCAATTCATGATGAAGACTGAAACGAACTTCCAAATTCAGGGTGTTGCTATTAAGAATCTGGAGACACAGATGTGACAGTTAGCTCTTTCTATGACAGGGAGAGTACTTGGTGCATTACCGAGTAACACAGAAGTAAATTCTAGGGAGCATGTTCAAGCCATTACTACATGAAGTGGAATTCAGCTACCTGACATACATGTCAAAAGACCGGGTGCAAATAAAGAACAAATGGAGTCTTCTGAAGAAGAGAATGAGAAGTAGGTTGACAACACTAAGAAGACATCGGTAAGAGAAAGTCCAGAAAAATCACAAGTGCCAGATAATTCGGTGAACCCTTATGAGCCACGCATTCCATTCCCACAACGGTTGAGGAAGCACAAGATGGAGTAGCAATACAAGAAATTCCTCGAAATCTTCACGAAACTCCACATAAATATCCAATTTGCGGAAGCACTGTTCAAAATGCCTAGCTACGCCAAATTCCGAAAAGACATTACATCCAAGAAACGAAAGCTAGAGGATCATGAGACAGTGATGCTAATAGAGGAGTGCAGTGCCATAATTCAGAAAAAGCTCCCACCAAAACTGAAAGACCAAAGGACTTTTACTATACTTGCACTATTGGTGAATGCTACTTTGATAAAGCTCTTTGTGATCTTGGTGCAAGTATTAATCTAATGCCTCTATCTATTTTCAGGAAACTCGGACTAAGCGAAGCTAAAGCAACCACCATGACATTGCAATTAGCCGATCATCGACACATCCAAGGGGGATAATTGAAGACGTGCTAATCAAGGCAGGCAAATTCATTTTCCCAGCCGATTTCCTCATACTGGATATGGAGGAAGACAAGAATATCCCACTTATCTTGGGCAGATCATTCCTAGCTACTAGCAAAGCTCTAATAGATGTTCAAAAGGGGTAGTTAAGTTTGAGATTTGGCGAGGAACAGATCACTTTCAACATTTTCAATGCTATGGACTATCATGTCGAGCCAGATAGTTACTATCAATTGATATGGTAAAGGAGGTGGCGCATGATAAAATTGTATTTCAAAACTTTTCAAATACTGCTGATGACCATAATGTGCATTTTCAATCTAAACAAAATCATGAGAAGCAAGAAGTCTACATTGTTGAGTTCGAGGCAGTTCATGAAGGAAAAGCTAATGACACGAAGAAAGATATGGTTAAAGTTTGGAGGAATGTTGCAGTAAGGAAGAAAATCTCATTGAAGAAGCTAATCAGGACCTCCAAGGCTATATTCAACGTACCTTAACAGGCTAACACGGTATAGTCGAGCTATAGACTATAAACTAACGATGGATTGGATGCAACCCATCGTTTCTACCATTTTATTCATTTTGCCTTATGCATTCGATTGGTAATTTCTTCTTAAAGTTTTTTTATAATTTTTAATAAGATTACTTTTTCATCGTCTCTACAGGTAATAAAAGAGCCTATGCATGATCCACATTTCTTTTTCCTCTAGCATCTTTGCCTTCACATCCCCATCGATCAGGGGAGTATTCCTCACCATTTGTTCTTTCTCTTCTGTGAATTTGTTTTTAATTTTATGCGCTGTTAAGTTTGCATTTTATTATTCTTTAAACATTGAGGACAATGTTCTGTATACGTTTGGGGGTTGGAATATGTCAATATGTCATTCATCATGTTATTGCAGTTTTTGTTTTTGTGTGATTGTGTAAAAAAAAAAAAATTTAGTTTCCATTCTTTGCTAAGTCATTGGCCTAAAACTTGTTACATGGGTTATACAGAAAGTAAATGAAAGATGTTAGTAAAAAAAATTGAAATTTCTATCTATTAATGAATACCATACATACTTTGCAATGACTAGCCCAGACATTCGGTTGATGAAACTATATATCTAATGAGAGGCAATTAGCTTAGTATAGCCTCAAAGGTTGAAGAAGTCAAAAATAGTGGAGTCTTTATTTGTTGAAGTGTGAACTTGTGACAAAGTTACTCATCAAAACTAGGAGAGAGGAAGGAGTAGATATAAAAAAATTCAACTTTAGAATACACCCCGGGATAATTGAGTGAAAAGAATAAGTTTGGGGTGTGTATCTTTCGAGCGATGAAAGTGAAATTCTGACTACATTGGGTCAGGTATGAGTCAGTCATGATCCTAATATGTCGGTATGAGTTCACACACACACACACACATCAAGTTGTATATGTAACATGTGAAGATCTATGTAATTTTGCACAACAGTAGTTGTTCATGTGTTTCTTACTAAGTTCTAATCTCGAGCCACAACAAATTGTTTAACCATGTGTTACTTAGAATTAAGCTACGACTTTGTTTGAGGACAAACAATAACTCAAGTTTGAGGGAGTTGATAAGGACGTTTCTTACACTTTTGTTTTAGTTCAAAAATATGGATAATTGAAGTTTAATGTGCAGAATATAGCCTAATTCATGTAATTTGTGTTTACAGGACAATAATGATAATTGTGGTAGAAATTGGAAGAAAAATAGAGAAAATTGACCAAAAAGGAAGGAAAACCAAAGTTCAGGGATTGAAATGCATAGACAAGAGATAATCCGGAGGAGATATCGAAGATGTAAAGAGGGAAAAATCTAATTGGGCATTGAGATGACAAGTTGGAAGAAAAATGATTTGGAAAAGAGGAAGAGAAAGACAGAATAAAGATCAATGACTAAATCACCACATCCTAGAAGTTTTTAACACTATACGGTCGCGTAGTGTTAAACCTATGCGGTCGCATAGGGGCCTTCAGTGAATTCTTGGGTGCAGATAAACTCTTCTATGTGACCGCATAGAAGTGTACTATGCGGTCGCATAATATAAATTTTGGGCGAAAAATCTGGTTTTCTATTTTAACTCAATCACTTATGGTAATGATTTGGGAGAAACTATAAAAGCAGAAAGTCGTCCAAGAACGAGGATTACACATTTTTAGAGAGAAAAACAACATGGAAGAGCAAAGAAGATGGCTAGAATAAGGGATTTCATTCAAGATTCAAGATTTCAAGTTTGATTTCTAGTTTTTGGGTGATGTCTTCTCTTTATTATTTTTATTGTTCTTTTTATTTTATCCATGCTAGGATATAATTTTTATGTACTAGGTGAACGATGAACCTCGCAACGTGACTTTATTAATTCTCTATTTTGCAATTTGATATTCAAATAGAATTGATCGGTGTTGAATAATTTATATACATTTATTGCTTCTATAGTTAAATGCATGTGATTATGTGAGTTTGTGTGATCTATTTCATACATTCGAAAGAAGAGAAATAAATTTTTCAAGGTATAAATCATCGCAGAGTTCAATAGGGGAGAAAAATATACCGACATACTTTACGTGAATCTTTAAGTATTTATAGAACGTATTGCATTCTTGTATTTTACATTTATCAGAGAAATATAGTCAAATGGTATGCGAGAATATGTTCAATTCTACTCAAGAAAGATTATTAGATAATTTAGAAACATTGATTCTTCAATCAATTCATCGTGTTACAGAATTGTGAAATAGAGGTTAAAAGTGAGCTTGTTTGGTGATTCAGGATCCTAGTGCGCTTTTCATTCATTAGTTTCATCAAACTTTTGCATTTAACATAATTTTGCATTCATTTAGTCACATTAGCTTAAATTGTATTTTAGTCATAATTTAGTTTTCAAATTCAAATAATCAATCATTTTCGTAATTAATTAATGGATCAACTAGCCAGTAAAATATGACAATTTTTAACTCTCCAGTATTAACAATCCATTACTACTGCAAATAATATTGGATCATGGTGGATGTAGTTTCATCTTCTTTCTGCCTATATAAACACATATCTGGACATTAGATAAATATACAAAAAAATGAAATTATATCTTTCTATTGAAGAAAAATTATTATATTCATTTTTTAATATTTTTTAGAGTACACTTGAGAGTTCTGGAAATCAATTGTGATTGCTGCGCAATTGGTTTATTTGATTGTTGTATCTTGGAGGTGATTGTTCACAGAGGTCGCAGCAGTTATCGACGAATAATTTCGTTTTAGGACACCTTGTTTTCACGAGACTCGATCAGTCGATAAGTTTTATTTCTGCGCTTTACTGTATTGCAACTAGTAATATTTCTAACACCTCATCCCCATGGGCATGTAAAACAGAACTACCATTAGAACCCCGAGCTCCCTGGATGATGCAAAGAAGGACCCTCGTTAATTTTCCTGGATTTCTCCAATGGCGAAAGAACTGATGAAGGCGAAGACAGAAAGGGGAAAGAAGGGGAGGCAGTAATTAGCTCCTCGTCCACGAATTTCTTGAGAGCATCGCCTACTTTCTTGAGAGACTTGGAAGTATGAAACATGGGTCGCCGCTGGGGCGAAGCTATGTTCGACGACGACTCGAATGAGTTCCCTCCACTCTTGGCAGCCTGCCATCAGTGGGAAGTTGTTCGCCCTGGACCCACTACAGCCCATGTCACATAGTAGAATCTAGAAAAATCTGGAGAGGAAAAGTTTGGGGCTAAATTCATTTTAATGTAATAGAATCAGAATGTCAGTGGATCTGGGAAGAATGTAATGTACAAGCAATGAAGCACGAGATGCAGCATCACGTTTTTGTAAATTTCAGATTAATACATGGATCTCGTGTGCCCACAAGTCGTAAGACCCGGAAAATGTAGACTGAGAACATATTTGGAAATGATTTTAGAAAACATTCATTCGACATTTACATCATCTTTAAACTATTTCTTACATTTTGTCACATGACAATACATCATTTCATATATTAAAAAATAAATAATTTTTCCTCCAATCATTTTTCTATAACACGTCAAATGTCAATTAAGATGTACGATATTTTTTGTTTACAAAATTCAATCTAATTCTGACCATAGATTTTTCTGGGAATTGAGCTTTGCATTTTGGATTTTCAATATTGACTTATGGTTTAATGGAGGCAACAACAGTAGTGGCGATGGTGGTGGTGAATGGTAGTGGTGGAGAATCTGGAGATATAAGAGAAATGAGGAAGAGGAAGATAATGTGATTTTTCTTTTTTAATTATTTATTTGGGACTTGTTTGTATTTTGTAAAAAAATTTGGGATTATAGTTGCAATTAATTCTTCGTTTTTCTTTTCTTTTTTGTTTTGGTTTAAATAGGACGGTTTCATTGCTTTTTATTGAGAAATTGGATATGAAAGATATTTTGCATAATCAAATGTATAATTAAGGGTAAAAATGTAAAAAAAAAAAAAAAAGAAAGGTGGTGAAGCTTTTCACAATAACGCCTTGTTTGATTGCCACATTTTTCATAGAAATGTCACATCCGATTAAAACGAATTTCACTTTGACCGTTTGATTGCAATGTGGAAATAGAAACCGGATTTCAAAATACAATTACTTTAAGTTGTATTTTCTTTGTTTCATGAAAAATAAATTCCTATGTGTTTGATGAGTTTTTATTTTCCAACTAACATGTAATTGAAATTTTTTTCCACATTTACCTATCAAACGGATTTCAATAGTAAAAAGTAGGGACATCATGTGTTAATTACCATCTTTTAAAATTGAAAAAAAAAATTCTTAATTTCGAAATCGTAACTTTCAAATGCCTTGTATTGTTCCCTTTATTTTATACCAAATAAGGGTTAAATTTAGTATAAAGTTACTTTTATTACTAATTCGAAAAGTTTTTAAAGCAAAAACATATTTTATATTATTTTATCTACAATGTATAACAAGCGTGGATATGTCGGAAACATTCAATTTCGATTTTGTCCTCAATCCTCATATATTTTTTCTTTTGTTCCATCTATTTAATTTACCTTCTTTGAATTTTAAATACAATTTTTATTTCATTTGTATTAAATTCAATTCAAAAGAAAAGGAAAACTATTATCTTAAAACATTTCACTTTCTATTTTCTATTTTGGATGTAATTCTTTAATCTAAAATACATACTATGAATTAATGCACTTAATTAAAAATCAAGGGACCCCTTCAAACCATTAATATATAATAAATAAATTATATTTCCTCAAGTATAATTCGAACATATGACCAATCGATTAACCCTGCATTATTAGTTGGCCAAAAGCCAAGTACATGCCCTTAATTTGACTAATTTAAAAAATGAAAAAAATGATAGCTCACCATTTTTCACGTAAAATAATAAAAATTAATAATTAAATAAAAAAGGAATAGAAAATAATATTTCTTCATCTTCTTCCCACCCCACCCGAACCGAATCGAACTAAACATATGTTACTAGTTCTTGCTATTTTTCAGCAGAACGATTTTTTCAACAAACAAATTTAATATTATTTAATTAAAAATTCGTAAACGATCTCACTATTACGATAGTTGATTGTCGACGATTAATGCAATGGGCAATGGTCAACGTCCACCCTAACTGATTTACAATCCTAAATTTGCCACCGTATGAGTGACATTTCCACTATATTGATAATATTATATTTTGACATGGTTACGTTATTTATAAAAAATAAACCTGAATAAATATGTGACTGTGGTAAGGGCGGAGGTGGTAGTATCAATCTTTCAAAAAAACCTTTCTTTTGTCTTGTGGTTGTCTGATGTGGTGGGGCGGGGTGAGAGGATGATGAAGAAATATCTTTCTTTTGTTTCATATATTTAATTATTTTGTCCGTATCAAAAATGATCAAATTAAGATCAAATGCTTCAATTTTGATCAACAAACAAATTATTAGACGAAAATCTTCTAAATGTCATTCTACTGCACATTTTTAAGGATTTGGAACGTATTTCCTAAGATTTCAAGGTTTGGGATTGCTCTGCACTTTTTTCTAAAAGTTCGAAACCTTTCGTTGCAAATTTTTCTTATTAAATACTGACTGGACTATGCCCCTGTTTGGTTTAAATAAAAATTAAATTTTTAGTAGATTTTGATAAAAATTGATGGAATGCGTGGTTCATAGTTTTCCTTTTAAATATAAAATTTCATTTTTTATTCAAATAAAATGAGTTTAATATGTGGATTGTAATTTTTGATAATATGTAGTTATGTATCTAAGTAGTATTTTTTTTATTTTTTATATCAACTCGTTTTAAGAGTAGAAGAATTTAAGCATTGTTCATAATTAAATTATATGCTTTAGTCTTGCTTATGGGTCGAATAATCTTTATTCTCATATTATAATTTCGCTTTTGTGTTGGCCCACATTAATTTTTTTAAAGTTTTTATCAATCTTAATTTTAACTACACATTCTTTAAATAAAATAATATTACACACAAATTTAAAACTTTTCATTATTTTTCAACCACATATTCTCCCATCAATCATTATTCCAAAATTTATAATTTCTCCAAAATAGGGACCAAACATCCTGTTAATTTTTCATGTTTTAGTTTTCTCCTATTTTCGTTGTTTTAAGTATCCAATATTTTTTATTCCTGAAAAACATTTAGCTGAATTTTTTCCATTGCACAAATATTTTCGAGTAATACCATGTTGATAAATATACTGAAAGAGCCTATATGAAAAATGTTTATTAAACCGAATTGGAACCTACGACTAGGGTTTGTGTTTGGTTCCAATATTTATAAGGATCTTAATGGTTCCATTTTCGAAATACCCGAACTATAATGGGTGGTTTCGAGTATTGAAATATTTTGACTGATTCATCCGACCCTAACCTAATTTCACTTATTAAATATATGACAATAGTATGTATATCTTGAAACCAAAGAGAAGTGGAGGAGGTGAAACAATTTTCTTCAGGAAGGAATATGAAATGGTAGAATATATTTTATCAGTTCATTGCAACATCATTTTACGGTTATCAACAATAACTTTCGTGTTTATTTTGAAATTCTATATTGTTAAATGACTGAGTATACTTTATATGCATCCAAAGCACATTTGTCCATGCATGAATTATCGAGCAAGATTGTTGTGAATTAAGCCTAACATTTATTCCTCGGCTATTTTCATATTTAACTTTTGAAATTGTGGACGAAAAATTTGGCGAATTTGTATTTAAGTTGAAGTGGTGCGTGTTCATCGTTCAGTACGATGGAATCAAAGAATCGGTGGCTACTTATTTAAGATGGTGTGAAACCATCCATTTGAATCA
>CAIGRB010045129.1:50270-82487 GCA_903798255.1 Fraxinus quadrangulata
ATGCGTAATTTTATTGGTATCTATTATGGATAATTTTATTTTTTTTCCCTTTCTGCAAGAAAGCATCATATAAGAAAATAATCTATAAATATAACTAATAGAAATATATATTTTTCTTATAAAATTGAAAATAGAAAAAATGTTATTTATATTATGGATAATTTTTACGCGTAATTTTTAAGAATGTATGCGTAATTTTATTGGTATCTATTATGGATAATTTTATTTTTTTTCCCTTTCTGCAAGAAAGCATCATAGAAGAAAATAATCTATAAATATAACTAATAGAAATATATATTTTTCTTATAAAATTGAAAGTAGAAAAAATGTTATTTATATGATGCTCGGCTAAATGATAGTTTATGGATGTATAGAAGAATGCGAAGTTAAAAGAAATTTAAATTTTTATATGAAACTGAAATAGTAATAGGTTTTTGAAAAAAAAAAAAAAACAATTAAATTCATTTGTTATGCTCTTGTTTGGTGGGTATTAAAATCAGATTATTAATAAATTTTGATAAAAGTTGATAAAATGTGCGTTTAAAAAGTTGCGGGATCCAAAAAATACGTGATTAATATTAATTGTTGACTTTGACATAAATTAAAATTTAGATTTTTATTCCTACCAAACAATATAATGTAATAGAAATGATCATTTATTACTTTCAATTATGGATATTTTGGTCTATTTAACTATTTTTAGTGATAATTTTGCAACTTTTTTGAAAGTCTTTTTTTACCATATTTTAAAATGTAAAATATAAATTTAGAAAATGCAGTGTAAGGTGTATTATTAATCACATACAAATCATGTATTTTGTAAGTTTCCGTAGAATATACTATTAATCACATACAACTATTTAAGGCATTTGAAAGATAAAATTAAGAACTTTGTTTTACAATTTTAAAAAATGGTAATTAACACATGATATCCCTACTTTTTATTATTATTGTAAAAAGCGTCACTACCTTTCAGTTTTTGATATTTTCAGCTTTAATTATAAATTTGATTATGCAAAATATCTTTTTCATCCAATTTCTCAATAAAAAGCAATGAAACCTTCCTATTTAAACCAAAAAAGAAAATAAAAATGAAGAATTAATTGCAACTATAGGTCCATTTTTAAAAACATACAAATAAGTCCCACATAAATAATTTAAAAATAAAAATCACTTTCTCTTCCTCTTCCTCATTTCTCTTCCATCTCCACCACCACCATTCGCCACCGCCATTGCCACTACCATTGTTGCCTCCATTAAACCATAAGTGTAACCGATCTGTCTCTTCACATTCCTGTTGAAGTGTCCTCACTTTCCTTCAGCGGTCATATTGATGGTCCAGCATTCATAGGGTTTTCAATTTCAACATTTATCGAATTCAATTTCACCATTAATTGGTTGGTAAACTAAACCGAAAGCTTGATGAGAGTTTGGCTATAAATACTACAGTTTGATCCCCAATCTCACTCATTCAATCTCCTTTAGTTTTACACCATCTAATTAGAGTGGGAGGAAGTTGGAAGTGCCAAACCAGTGAGAAAAACAGTATCCTAACGTGGGCAGGACAAATGGCTGGAGGTACCGTTTTATGAGAATTACGGTGTTTATTTTTTATCCCTTAAGAGTTTATTCTGCATTATAGAATTGTTAAAATTCTCTTACATTTTGGTATCAGAGCATTTTTTATTCTCTGTCTTGGTGTTTTTAGTGATGCTCTGTTCGTCTCTGTTTTGGCCGAAAGTTTGAAAATAAAAACAAATCAAGTTTTGATTTCTGGACGTTTTCTTAGTCAAAAAAAAAAAAAAGGGATTATATGATGTAGAAATCATGTGGAAATTGTTAAGCTTTCTGTGATTAAAACATGATAAATGTATGTGGAATTGTTATTGTCAACCTAGTCTAAAGGTTGATGACAACTAAAACTACGTCGTTTTGCACTTTCTTTAAAACAAACTGTATGCGATTAAAAGCATCACGTGTTTTTAAATGGGCCCATGCTCATTAAAATATGACTAACGTGTAGTTTAGAAAATGTCATGTTTTAAAGAAGACGGAAAGTGGGTTATGGGCTACATTCTTGTGCTTATAACTTCTTACATTTTTGCCCACATATGATTAATGTATGGCTGAAAATGGGCTAACGCTCTTTGTGCCTATCATTGTTAATTTGCCGACGTATGATTAATTTATGGCTGATTCTACTTTTGTATTTGATTTAATTATATGCGATTTGGATAATTGTTATACAAATTTATGAGATTATGCTCATTTTAAGAGAATATTTGTGCATAATGATAACATGTTAGTATTAGTTAAAATTATGTAATTCGTGCCCCACGGGGCATAGCTAAGTGGTGCAAATGACAAGAGTGAGGTAGTCTCTGCTGAGCTGGCAGCCGCAGTGTGAGGGTTTGATTCCTGCCTCTTACAAGGTTTGGAATTGGACTCTTTGTGGGTACCAGTATGGCAGCTCTGTACCCTGGCGTGCTGAGACACATCTCGCGATCTATCCCCTCCACAATGCTCTATGGGCGGGGCGGTAGGGGACCCTTAAAGTTAGGGTTAACCTTAAAATTATGTAATTTGTAACTGTTCTCATATTAAGTTAGTCTTTATGCGATTAAATGTCTAGCGATCAATATAATTTTAATTAATTAGAGAATAGCCACATCATCTTTAATTAAATAAAGTTATATGTTATGATTGATTAGGATTACATAAAGAATATTAGACATTAAATGTAATTAATTCTACTAAATATAATAAATTTTATCCCACACGAACTTTTCTTATATTTTTATTATTAATTAGGATAAAATATCAAGTTATTCATAACTTACCCACATGAATTATGATTTAATTAAATAACTTGATAGTTTTATCATAAAGTTTAATAATAAAAAATAATTAAGAATTTGACTACAATAATGGAGCCGAAAATATCCCAGGTTCTTTTCACTAGCCATGAGTTGCAAAGAATCAAGATTATGGTACAATGCCATGAAGGAAGAGATGAATTCTATGAAGAGTAACAGAGTCTAGGATCTTGTTGAGTTGCCTAATGGTGTTAAAGCCATTGGATGTAAATGAGTCTTTAAAACAAAGAAATACTCATTGTACAACATTGAGAGTTACAAGGCAAGACTCATTACTAAGGGATTCACTCAGAAAGAATCAATCGATTACACGGAAACTTTATCTCCTATATCTAAGAACGATTCCTTGTGCGTTATTTTGGCATTAGTAGCCCATTTTGACTTAGAACTGTAACAAATGGATGTGAAAACGATATTTCTCAATGGAGATCTAGAAGAGGAGGTTTACATAAAACAACCTGAAGGATTCCTCTCTAATGATGGTGATCAATTGGTTAGCAAGCTTAAGAAGTCCATATATGGTTTAAAACAAGCATCCCGCCAATGGTATTTGAAATTTCATAATGTAATTTCTTCATTCGACTTTGTAGAAAACATTATGGATCAATGTATATACCTGAAGGTCAGTGGGAGTAAAATATATTTTTTTGTTTTATATGTGGATGATATTTTACTGACAATCAATGATAAGGGTTTGCTGCATGAGGTGAAATAATTCCTCTTTAAAAATTGTGATATGAAAGATATGGGTAATGCATATTATGTTATTGGCATTAAGATCCATGGAGACAGATTTCGAGGTATCTTGGGATTATCTCAGAAAGTCTGTATCAATAAGATTTTAGAGAGATTTCAGATGAAAAATTGTTCACCAAGTGTAGCCCCCATTGTGACGGGTGATAGGTTCAATTTGAACCAATGTCCGATGAACGACCTTGAAAGGGAACAAATGAAGAACATTTCATATGCTTCTGTTGTCGGAAGCCTAATATATGTTCAGGTCTACACATGATCTGACATTGCATTTACTGTAGGAATGTTGGGACGATACATAGTGATCCAGGTTTACACCACTAGAAAGCTGCAAAGAAAGTAATGAGGTACCTTCAAGGAACCAAAGACTATATGCTTATGTATAGATGGACGGACAATCTGGAAGTAATTGGCTACTCAGATTCTAACTTTGCTAGTTGTATTGATTCACGCAAATCAACATCAGGATACATTTTTTATGGTCGATGGAGCTATATCATGGAGGAGTGCCAAATAGACTTTGACTGCTACTTCTACTATGGAAGCCGAATTCATTTCCTGTTTTGGGGCTACTTCACATGGTGTATGGTTTCAGAGTTTCATTTATGGGTTTAGAATTATGGATTCTATTTCTAGGCCATTGAGAATGTATTGCGATAATTCAACTGGTGTTTTTATGGCCAAGAACAACAACAATGGGAGTTGAAGTAAACACATAGACATTAAGTATTTAGCCATAAGAAAACGTATTAAAGAAAAGAAAGTGGTCATTGAGCACATAAGCATTGAGTTAATGATAGCTGATCCCTTGACTAAGGGCATGCCACCGTTGAAATTCAAGGATCATGTAGTGAATATGAGACTTGGATCCATTATGTAATTTTTCATTGTATGAACAATGTTATTTTAATGAAATTCTTAATTATTGTGATGTTTTTCTCATATTTATGTGCACCTTAATTTTTGAGAAAATACATTTGTGTTGGATTAAGAATGAACATAGGGTTTATTCATTAAGAAATTATTGCCACGTAAATTATAATAATTTTAGAAATAAATATATTGTAATACATGGAAGGTAATACTCGTCATTAGAGGACCGATCGCCATGATTCATGTGTTTGTTTCTTAAAAAGGACAATCAATAGGATTAAGTTGAAATACTAGGCTGAATGTATGGACCAAGTGGGAGAATGCAATCGATATGTCTCTTCACATTCGTGTTGAAATCTCTTCATATCCCTTCAACGGTCATATTGATGGTCCAACATTTATGGGATTTTCAGTTTCAACATTTATGGAATTCAATTTCACCATTAATTGATTGGTAAACTAAACCGAAAGGTTGATGGGAGCTTGGCTATAAATATTACAGTTTGGTCCCCAAACTCACTCATTTAATCCCCTTCAGTTTTACACCATCTAATTAGAGTGGGAGGAGTTCGGAAGTGCCAAACCAGNAGGTTGATGGGAGCTTGGCTATAAATATTACAGTTTGGGCCCCATACTCACTCATATAATCCCCTTCAGTTTTACACCTTCTAATTAGAGTGGGTGGAGTTCGGAAGTGCCAAACCAGTGAGAAAAATAGTATCCTAACGTGGGCAGTACCAATAGCTGGAGGTACCGTTTCTTGAAAATTATGGTCTTTATTTTTTATCCCTTAAGTGTTTATTTCGCATTATAGAATTGTTAAAATTCTCTTACAATAAGTTAATATTGAAAATCCAAAATGCAAAGCCCAATTCCCAGAAAAATCTATGGTCAGTTTTAGATTGAATTTGTAAACAAAAAATATCGTACATCTTAGTTGACATTTGACATGTTGTAGAAAAATGATTGGAGGGAATTTTTTTTTTTTTTTAAATTGTTAAATGATGTATTGTCACGTGACAAAACGTAAGAAATAGTTTAAAGATAATGTAAATGTAGTATGATTGTTTTCTAAAATCCTTTCCAAATATGTTCTTACATAGTCTACATTTTCCGGGTCCTACGGCTGGCGGGCACACCAGATCCATGCATTAATCTGAAATTTACAAAAACATGATGCTGCATGACTGCATCTTGTGCTTCATTGCTTGTACATTACATTCTTCCCAGCTCCACTGACATTCTGATTCTATTACATTAAAATGAATTTAGCCCCAAACTTTTCCTCTCTAGATTTTTCAAGATTCTACTATGTGACATGGGCTGTAGTGGGTCCAAGGCGGACGACTTGCAACTGGTGGCCGGCTGCCAAGAGTGGAGGGAACTCATTAGAGTCGTCGTCGAACATAGCTTCGCCCTAGCGGCGACCCATGTTTCATACTTCCAAGTCTCTCAAGAAAGTAGGCGATGCTCTCAAGAAATTCGTGGATGAGGAGCTAATTACTGCCTCCCCTTCTTTGCCCTTTCTGTCTTCGCCTTCTGCCATTGGAGAAATCCAGGAAAATTAACAACGAGGGTCCTTCTTCGCATAATCCAGGGAGCACGGGGTTCTGATAATAGTTCTGTTTTACATGCCCATGGCGATGAGGATGATGATTCTCATATACATTTGTTAGATTCCGATGGACAGCTTTATTATTCTTCTTATTTCTTGATGGAACAACATATGGATCAATACTTGTGGTGGTAGTGGGCGAGGAGGGAGGAGGTGAAAGAGTGTTTTTTTTTCCCTTTTATTCTTCTTCTAATTTTTTATTATTATTTGAGACCTGTATGCACATTTTAAAAAAAAATTAGAATTATGATTGTAATTAATTCTTTATTTTTCCTTTTGTTTTAGTTAAATTGAGGATATATTCATCATTTTACAACTTTTATTGAGAAATTGGATAGAAATGATATTTTGCGTGATCAAATGCGCAATTAAGAATGAAAGTTCCAAAAAAAAAAAGGAAAGGTAAAGACATTTTCTGCAATAATAGTGAAAGATATATACTTTATGTACTAATTATCCATTTCAAAAATCAGTTCATACATTATTTTTATTAATTAATTATATTAAGATCATAATATTATACAATTTATGGTTACAGTTACATATTAATCACAATCATAGAATATTTGATTATAAATTATAAATTTTATAGGTCACAACTTATTAATCGATCAACATTATCAAATTAATGGATCATGTATTATTTTTCGGTCACTAATCACAAATTTCATTGGATACAATTTATTTATCGATTATAAACTATCAAATTAATAGATCACGTATTATTTCTCGATCACAAATTGCTAGTTTTACAGGTCAAAAATTATGAAATAAATTAATCATAACTTAACAAATTATGAGTCACGATCATTTTCTAGTTACAAATTTTTTATTGGTCACAAATATCCAATTATCGACCACAAATTATTTAATGATCACAACTTCACCAATTTATTAGTCACAATCACTTAAATAATTAGTCACAAATACTCTTCATCCCACTTACCTCACTCACCGACTCCACCACCACCATCATCAACAACCACCATTTGGAAAACAACATTCATCCACATCCAAAAAATCAGAAACTTGTCCCTACTCATCTAAATCTCATCAGACTTCCACCTTATAGGTCCGTTTGATTTTAAGAGTGGAATTTGGGTGGAAAGAAATAAATTTAAGGGAATTGAATTGCATAGAATTGTTTTCCTGTGAATTATTAATTAATTGTGTTTGATTAGTATAATTTTTCGCGTAAAAAATATTGAAATTTTGGATCTTTTGGTGTTTGTTTGGCTTTGTTTTAAATTAAAATTGTCCATTAAAGAGAATTTTTTTTTTATTTTTTTTAGAATTGGGAATAAAATTTGTTTCCATTGAAAAAAAAAAAGGTTGGAAAACAAAAAAAACCACCAAATAGGTGGGAAAGCAAATTCAAGGAAAAGCTGGAAAATGAGTAAAAGTTGAAAAATCAATTTCCTAGAAAATGTTAACTATCAAACAGCCAAAAATGTGGAAAATAAAAATATTTTCCAACTTTCGTGAAAAATTTTACACATCAAACACATCGGTTACACATTCCACCAACGATATTCTTCACCTCATCGGCAGCCACTCCACAAATCTGTCACGCCACAATGCCCACCTTCCCCATCAACAATCTCATAGCCCCAACCAATTAGTATCGTTCAACCAATTCTGTCAGTCTCTAGTTCACCGACTTTTGTAGTCTCGGCGCCAATACCCGGTCAAACCAAGATAGAAAATTTCTTCCCCAAACACGGTCACCATCTCTTCCCGATTCTACAATCACCTCGACCTTCGGTGCTATTAACTTCGCTGGCCACCTCCTCGCCAACATCGCAATCATCATCAACCATAGTAACCCGTTGCTGCAACGCGCCTCCGTTTCTTTTCATCGCTGATTTCCGCTGATACAAACGCCACCATTCACCACTTTCCCGTTTCTGCCTCAACATACACCCACAGAAAACTGACGCAATAACCACTGCCAAAAAGTTGTGACATCAGCACTTTGACAATCACCTATCTTTGCAAGCTCCACTACTCACCACCTCTTACACTCCAACATTTCGTATAGATGCTACGCATCACGCATCAATACATCTAAACTTTTTAGAATTATCTATAAGTCATGTATTCAAATAGATTGTGACTTTTGGAGAATTTTGTACTTGAGGACTTTTGAATGCTTTTTGTTGAAAAATATAAACATAAAATTTTTAAGAAAATCTCTCATATACTTTGAGATTTGTGAATATTTCAAGGAATAAAAAAGACAGTTTTTTTTCTTTCAATTTTGAGATTTGTGAATATCGCTTAATTTCATTTGCTATAATTAATTTATGATTATTCTATATGCACATGATTACTTCTAAATTGAAATTATATACAATTTTTTCAAAACGTAGAATTTCATGTAATTGATTTATTTATTAATTATTTATTTTTAAGAACGATTTATGTTGTTTGGTAAAAAAAATTTGATTATGTTCTTAGAAGATGATGTAATTTATTATTATTATTTTATTTGTGCTAAAATAGAATGATTTGGTCGTGACTAGTGACTTTACTAAAGAAACTTTTGTGGTCATCATGGTTCTAAAAAATGTGAATTAGGTAGTAAGAAAGATTATAATTTTCCAGGTACATAATGAATTTGCAAAATGAAAAATCTTTAATCATAGTCTATGGAAGTTTATGAAAAACTTTTATTAATCCTTAACAAATTCATAGAAGTCACTTAAAAATCCATAAAATCTACAAAATCACCCACTTTAAAAGGTTTATAGAAATCTTTTAAAATTCAATTGAATACACCCCATCAAGTTGAAGCATCACATGACAGAAGCCGTTAATGTGCACATTAAAATTGTAGCAAATTTTACATAATTTATAGTTGAAGGGCAAAATCGATAAAGATTTAAAGCGATGACCTAGCTTCATAGATTTAACATAATCTTCAAGTGTAATTTTAACGTTCATATTTAGTGTGTCCATCAAGTGAAAATCTAAATTCACACGTTTAAATTAGTAAAATAAAAAAAAACCATAACTTCATTCTGAAGTTTGGGAGATGAGCTTTGCACAATTTTTTTAATATAATAATAAATTTATAATTTCTACGAATTCAAATATCCTCATGATTTGAGAGAAGATTTTCCCAATGTTTTTGGAGTCAAATGTTTCAAAATTCATTGAACTTCACAGACTATTCACTGAACTATAAAATGCTTCAAAATACTCACTGAACTTAACTCGTTTGCACTCTATCCATGACTCTAAAAAATCTATTAAATTTATTGCTGAAGTGACGGACGGTTTTCTTGCGTGGTGACTAACGACTTGCCACGTCATCCAAAAAAAAAAATACTAGTTACATTTTAAATTATTTTAAAACGAAAAAAGAAGGAAATTGAGAAAAAAGAAATTGAATCTGGGAACACGTTTTTACCATATATAAAAAAAAAAAAAAAAAAAAAACACAAATCAAAATAAAAAAACATGACTTCAGAAACCAAATTGAAACAAACTCTTTCATTTCCAATTCATCGCAAATTACGAACCCTAAGACCGAAATTCCTTCACGAACTGTAACCCTCAAATCTGATTTTCTTTCACTTGATCGACCCCAAATCTTCAATAATTGATGAATATGCACATGGAAGTACCACATGAAGGTGACCATAAACATTTTGGGGCGGTTCTATTTGTATTTCAGTTTTGAGTTTTGAATTCATTTTGGGTTTTATATTTTGAGTGTCCATTTTGAGATTGTTGAAAATGTGTTCTTTTTGGTATTTTGAAAAATTGTTTTGAAAACACCCAAAACGCGTTTCGAAAATTTTGACTTGATTATAACTTAAAACACTCAAAACAACAAATTTGTCGTTTTGGGTTTTCTTTGTAAATTTTTAACTCGTTTTCAAAAACGTGTTTTCGAAAATGGGAAAGAGAACGCGTTTTCACTATTTTGAAAAATCGAAAATAGAAAATAGTTTGAAAACACTCAAAACAACAAATTTGTCGTTTTGGATTTTCTTTGTAAATTTTTAACTCATTTTCAAAAACGTGTTTTCGAAAATGAGAAAGAGAACGCGTTTTCACTATTTTGAAAAATCGAAAATAGAAAATAGTTTGAAAATGATAAAGAGAACATGCCCTTTCTTTTTCTTTGGCTATTTGGCGTGTGGTGTCGGTTGTGTATGTGTCATTTTGTGTTGGATTTGTGTAACGATTGTCCGCTTTATTGTTATAGGCTATAAATATATATTTATTTCATTTTTCTGTTTGACCGAATCAATGTCTTGATAGTTCAAAAATAGCTAACCAAGAGGGAGGTGAATTGATTTTAAAAACTTTTTCAAAAAATTAATCAATAATCAAGTATGCGATAACTAGATACATTAATTTAAATAATAAGCATAAATATGAAAGCAATAAGTAGAGAGTGATAGAGAATGCAGATGTATAATTATGGAGATTCGATCCAACTCAATGATCTAGGTCATCCGTTACCAAACTCTTCGGCACAAACAAGATCAATTTCACTATATTGATTGACTTGTGGTGCAATCTTACCCTTTACGAAGCTTTCGATGATTTACAAACAAGGAGCACCACTTCTTTTACAAATTTGAGCTTTGCGGAATCTCAACACGACCCACAAGTTCAAAGATAATTGATTTTACAAATTGAAACTTCTCTCTTAATAAATTATATAAACACAATTAAGTACAAAGGGAGAAATATGCTAACACTTTAATAAATAACAATGAATGAAGCTCAAGTGTAGGTATGAAAACTTTTGATGTGTAGAATGATTTTCAAAAATTGATTTGATCAAAAGTTTTCCAAAGTTCGAATGATTTAATAATAAATGGAATGAGAAGTCAATACAATTTTTGTTCAAAAATATTTCACTTGAATGCTCTTAAACATGTGTCATTGAATGTAAAGTAATGTGGTATGTTTAGCAGTCAAAACACAAAACGCTCTGATCAATCGGACGATCCCTACTGGACGTCTGCTACCGACCGGACGACTGAAACTAGCCGTTGTATGTCAGAAATCAGAATGGTAAGAATTTTGACGGTTGAAACCACCGGATGTCCGTCATACCAAAAATTTCTGATTTTCTCTTTTCTTGATTATTTTAGCAAATGTAAATTCTTGAGGGACGCATTCATTTATCTTTTTAAAATAAATATCATTGGTAAAAAGTTTAAAAGTCAAGTGAAGATTTTGTCATATCGAAAATAATTTTTTGCGAGCGTTATTTGAAAAGTTTATTTCGTGCATAAAAAATTAACTTACGAGCTTGTTGTGATTCATTGCTAAGAATTGAAGTGTTTTGCCTTTACAAGTGAGTTCAAACATATAATTCTAATATCTTCAATTGTTTTGCCATGAGTGCTTGATTTGTTGCTCGATTTCGAATTTGGCACAAGTGCTTGATTTACCTCCGATTGTTTTTGGTGCGAGTACTTTATTATTTACAAGGTTGATTGTGAATGCTCGATTTCCATGAAGTTCGCAACATGTAAAAATGAAGACTTGAATGTAAATGTTAGAGATAAAATATACTTTTTTTGTTATAATCAAAACATAAGATGAACCATAGATCAACAATTTCTCCCTTTTTGATTATGGCAAATATGATGATTTGCAAAATATGATTGAGCATTTGATATCAATTTATCATGCAATTCGCATTCCCTCTATCTTTTACAAATTGATAATCATACATTCAAAGTATAAATGATTTTACTTCTTTCCCCCTTTTTCATATATTCCAAGCATATTATCAAATAATATATGCATAATCATCTTACTCACATCCCCCAATTTGGCATAAACAAAAAGCATAAGCAAAAACCATAGGGCAAAATATGGATCATAATAACCTTAACATTGATCATAAAAGAAATAGTCATATATAATGATGTCCAATAAAACAACAAAATAAGCTAAACATAAAGAGTGTAGATAAGACATAGAAAATCTAGTGATAATCTAAAATAGCAATAAAGTGGAGGACTATGACTCCGGAGGAGGCGGTGGAGGAAAATGTGCATAGATGTGAGCGTAGAAGGCATTTTGCTGGGTTTGCATTTCTTCCTGTTGTGCTTGAATGGCATTCTATTGAGCTCGTATGGTGGCCTACTAAACTTGCAACTCTTGAAGCATCCCTCCAAGGCCATCAACCGAAGATGTAAAAGAGTCAATGCGGCCATTGAGAAGATTGTAGTGACCCTGGGTAAATGTGAAATCACCAGTCGAAGAACGAGGAACACTAGAGGAAAGACATCGTGAGAAGGGTACAGAACTTACAATATATCGTCAGCATCGTCATCCTCATCACCTTTAGAATGTAGAGTCGATGGACCCGAGGTGGGGTCAAACCCTTTTGTGTGTGCCACCCATTGACCATGTTCTTTTACTATTTTCATTCGTTTAAGGGTTTGAATGTTGATAGTGTTGGTAGGGAGAAGTTCAATATATTCTTCAATATGAAATGCTAGTGCTTCAATAGTAAAGTAGGTATAATCAACGTTTTTACCTATTAGAATAAGAGATTTTCAAATGGGTTGGACGATACCTCGGACTTCATATTGAATTCTTCGTTGGATGATGGTGGAGGAGATTGCCTCATTGTGATTTTGAGTCTTTTTCCCGCTCTTCTAGACCCCGACATTGTAGAAAAGTAGAGAAGAATTGAAGAAAAATCAAGCTCTAGGGTTTAGAATTTTTTGGGAAAATTGGAATGAAATGGATGAAAATTGGAATTTTAAAAGGATTTGAAGTGTAGAGGTAGTGGGTTTTTTTTTTTTTTTTTTAATTTTGAGGAGTATTTGATGATTTGAGTGGAGAGAATGAAGGAGAGAGACGAGATTTAGGAAGAGAATTGAGAGAAAAATGGAAAAGAGGAGAATAAATAAGGTTTGTTTAACGTAAGGGGATTTTAAACGCGATGTACCGGACGCCCGGTTAACAGAGTTAAAATTCTCTATCAAACCGGACGGGGCTACCGGACATCTGGTTTACTCGTCCAGTTTTAAAAAAATAATAATTATAAAACACACTAAATTATGAAAATATAGTGCATATGAAATAATGCAATGAAAACACGTAAGTGTATGTAGTTATGAATTTAATCATGTACTTTAAATTCATAATAATGCCTAAACCTCTTCAAATATGTCAAAAACGATCAAGAGCTAGAGGTTTTGTGAGAATATTGGTCAATTGATTTTCCATGTTTACGAATTCTAACACAAAATCACAATTTTGAGCTTGATCTCTTAGGAAGTGATATCTAATTTCAATGTGCTTCGTCCTAAAGTGTAAAATGGGATTTTTAGCCAAGTTTATGGCACAAGTGTTATCACACATAATGGGTATATGATAAAAGGATAGACGATAATCACTAAGAGTTTGTTTCATACATAGAACTTATGCACAACAACTAGCAGTCGAGATATATTCGGCTTGGCTGTTGACAATGCGATCGAATTTTATTTTTTTCTAAACCTTGATACAAGTGCAAAGCCTAAAAATGGTACGTTCCGCTGGTGCTTTTACGATCGATTGTGCATCTGGCCCAACCGGCATGTGAATAGCTAAATGGATCAATGTGGATGCCTTTGGGATATAGTTCGCTAAAATAATATACCGCAAGTGCACGGATTGCGTTCAAGTAATAAAGTGGACCTTTTGAGTCCGGATTGTCGATCCCTCGAGGAATGTTTACTTTTAATTACACAACTTTAATCAATTTAATTTTAACAATAAGACCAAACACAACAAAATTTGATTTTATATGTGAGACAGAAGAGAGAATGAATTTGAAAATCAATTAAAATAAAAATTATAAAAGAGAAGGAAATTCGGATTATAAATGAGTTGGGATTTACGATGTTACTAACCGTCATTTCTTTAATATCGCAATAAACCGAAAATGTACATTACTAAGTTAAAATGTTAGACCCGATTTTTCAAGTTTAGTTAATTACCTCATTCTAGCGAATTTAACCCTAATTGATTGGTTTTACCCACTATATCTCTATGTTGATAAAAATCCAACCAACCGTATTAAATCGTAAAAATACACAATGGGTCACCTAGCGTTCGGAGTATATCTCTATCTCCTAAAACAACCTAGGGCATTAATTATTTTGGTCAAGAATACACAACAATCTCTCAATGATTGCAAAAACCACCTAACTCAATCATCTATTGGCCACATACATGATGAAAATTGAAGTACAATAATAAATGCACAATAACCATAGTAATTAAAGCATTAAATGATGAATATTGACATTAATGAAACTTAGGTTAAGTTACACCATAAATCCCAACATTAATCACTTAGCCCATTGTAAAATGGAAGCACAAAAAGGAATTAAGGAGATAACCCATTACAAAATGAAGGAGATAATAGAAAAATTCAAGATAATGAAAGAAAACATTCACTTAAATATATTCTTGAAAATGTGAGGGATTGAAATCTTGAATATCCCTTTCAACCTCTCAAATTTTGTTAGATTTTATCTTCTTCTTCTTGCCACTTTTCCCCTTGAAGTGTTCTCATAAATTTTGAAATTTATATCAATTTTGTCCTACAAAATTTGCAACCCAAGGTCTTCCAACTTTCTAACTTGTGCAATTTGGTCCATATCTTCATTTTTTGTACAATTTTGATCCCATTTTTCTTTCGTTTTTACCTTGTTCTCTTTTCATTAGGGTTTATGGCCTACAAAAGCAATAATTACACAATTGTGAGTAGAAATTCGCTCGTTTGATTAATATTTAAACTTATTTACATATTAAATAAGCGTACAAAAATACACTTATCAGATACCAAAACCCTAAAGTTCTAGTGCCATTAAGATATCTAAAGATTCGTTTCACTGCCTTAAGATGAGATTTTTTAGGATTCGATTGAAATCTAGCACATAGACACACAATAAACATAATATCAGGTCTACTTACGGTTAAGTAAAGAAGGGATCCAATCATACCTCGATATTTTATTATATCAACAGACGTACCTTGATCATCCTTGTCCAATTTTATGGATGTGCCCATAGGGTGCTCATTGGTTTCAAATCATCTATATCGAACTTCTTGGGCATGTCCAATATGTAATTACTTTGATTGATGAAGATTCCATCACAAGTTTGCTTAATTTAGAGACCGAGGAAGAATTTAAATTCTTCCATCATGCTCATTTCAAATTACATGCTCATGCAGTTAGAAAACTCTTCACAAAAATAAATATTAATAATACCAAATATAATGTCATCAACATAAATTTGAATAATGATCATATCATTCTTTTGAGTTTTAACGAAAAGAGTGGTATCCACTTTTCCTATTGAAAAATCATTTAAAACTAGAAATTTGCTCAATCGTTCGTACCAAGCCCTAGGAGCATGTTTTAAACAGTAGAGAACTTTTCGAAGTTTGAAAACATTGTCCGGATGTTTGTGATTTTTAAAACCAGGTTGTTGTTCAATAAACACTTCTTCTTGAATAAAACTATCAAGAAAGTACTTTTGACATCCATTTGATGAAGTGTGAATTTTTTATGACAAGTAAATGCAAGAAGCATGTGAATTGATTCTAATCTAGCCACCGGTGTAAATGTTTCTTCAAAATCGATGCCTACTTTTTGATTGTGACATTGGGCCACTAATCTAGCCTTGTTACACACAATTATTCCGTTCTCATCACAGTTATTTCTAAAGATTCATTTAGTACCAATGACAGTTTGATCATTTGGTCTAGTAACTAAATCCCAAACATGGTTCCATTCAAATTGATTAAGTTCTTCTTGCATAACTAGAATCTAGAATTCATCAAAGTTGGGCCTCTTTGAAGTTCTTTGGTTCAATTTGTGAAATGAACGCAGAACTACTTAAATGATTTTTAGTAGAGGCTCTTGTAGTAATATCTTTTGTTGGATCACCAATGATTAGTTCTTTAGGATGAGAAGGAACAAAGCTCCATTCTTTTGGTAGAGGTAAATCATTTTGAAATTCGGTTAGCTCTTTTTCACTTTGTCGACCATTTTCTCATTCTTGACGTTCATCTTGTGAATTTTTCTTTTGTTGATCTCGACCATTTTCTCATTCTTGACGTTCATCTTGTGAATTTTTCTTATGTTGATCTTGAATAGACATTTGTTCGAATGGAGTTTCCAATCCTACATCAATATCAATACCTTTTTGACGAACAAGAGAGTTAGTTTCATCGAAAGTGACATGCATAGAATCTTCAACGACTAGAGTTGTTTTGTTGAAAACTCTATAAGCTTTACTAGTCGATGAATATCCTAGAAAAATTCCAACATTGGATTTTGAATCAAATTTTTCCAAGTTTTATTTTGTAGTCAAGATAAAGCATTTTCACCTAAAGACTTTGAAATATTCGATATTGGGAATTCTATTTTTCCAAAGTTCATATGGAGTTTTGGTTTTCTTTCGACTAATTAAAACTCTATTAACAATATAGTAAACGGTGGTAAGGGCTTCGGCCCAAAAATATTTTGGCATGCTATTTTTATTTAGCATGGTCCTAAACATTTCTTGCAATGTGGAATTCTTCTTTTCCACTACACCATATTGTTGATGAGTTATAGGAGTCGAGAAATTATGTTCATATCCGCTTTCATTACAAAACTCACGGGTCTTGTAGGTATAAGTTCATTGTTCTCATTTTCAACTACCGTTACACCTCCCTTTTTTGGTACCACTTGAAAGGGGCTCACCCATGCACTATTTGTAATCAGATAAATAATGCCCGCATCAAGCTACTTTACCACCTCAACCCTTACCACTTCTTTCATGTTCGGATTCAACCTCCTTTGNCTTCTCTTCCTCCAACTCACTTAAGCAATTGGAAATGATAACTGAAAGTGTAGATGCATCTCCCAAATAGGCATACCTCAAATGAGATGGAAGTGTAGGTGCTCATTGAAGAGATGGTAGTGGTGGTGAAGAGTTCTTTTTCATATCATCAAAGTATGGTCCTCTCTTGTACAGGCAAGACGATGTAGCGCCCAAATAATGTGCCACGTGCTCAACTTCAAGATCCCCATCCTTGGTAGTTGAAGAAAGTACAAGACATGTTTCAAGAGGATCCTTAAAAAGCCCATAAAGAGAATCGGCCACCACATGATCAACAACATCCATTCGGAGACATGAATCGAATTCCAATGGGTACTTGATGGCCTTCAAGATGTTGAAAATGTAACTTGTTCTTCTTGAACCCTTAAGATGAGTATCCCCTTTTGCACGTCAATCAAAGCTCGACCGGTAGCAAGAAATGGCCATACCAAGATAGTAGGAATGTCATGATCTTCCTCCATATTAAGAATTATAATATCGGCCGGGAAGATAAACTTGTCCACTTTGACTAGGACATCCTCAATGACACCCCTTGGATACTTGATAGATCTATCGGCCAATTGTAAGGACACTATGGTTGCCTTGGTCTCTCCCAAACCCAATTTCCTGAAAATTGACAAAGACATCAAATTAATACTAGCACCAAGATCACATAAAGCTTTACTAAAATTTAAATCACCAATAGTGCACGGAATAGTAAAACTCCCTGGATCTTTGATTTTCGAAGGCAATTTATTTTGTAAAATAGCACTACACTCCTCCGTTAGCATCACCGTCTCATGCTCTTCAAGTTTTCTTTTGTTGGAAAGAATGTCCTTCATGAACTTGGCATAACTTAGCATTTGAGCTACGACATCAGCAAATGGGATGTTGATGTGTAGCTTCTTGAATACTTCCAAAAATTTACCGAATTGAGCATCAAGCTTATGCTTTTGAAGTCTTTGTGAAATGGAATAGGGGGTACATATGCCTTAATTGATGTTGGAGCCTTTGATGTTGGTGGATCCTCACTTTCCTTGGTTACTTCAACAATAATACTAGGCTCTTGAACAAGTACTTTTTCCTCCATGGGTGCTTTGTTGACTTGAACCTTTGCTTATGTTACCATTATTTCGGGTAATTGCACCCCACTTCTAGTGTTAATAGCTTGTACATTCTCCCTTGAATTTGTTTCGATATTGCTAGGCAATGCTCATTGTTGCCTTTCGGAGAGAAGCTATGTTATTTGGCCCACTTGACGCTCCAAATTTTTTTATAGAGGCATCATTGCGTTCTTGATATTGTAATTGATGGTTCGTCAACTTAGCAATGGCCTCTTCCCATCCTTCTTTCTTCTCTTATGGCCCTGGGTTTAGCACATTTTGATTGTTCCCATAAGAAAAGTTTGGATGATTTTGCAAACCGGGGTTATAAGTTTGAGAGTAAGGATTATACCCTTGGCGTTGGAAATTTTGAGCATATGCCACTTGCTTGGTGGATGCCAAACTACTACCTATCAATGGACAACTCGAACTTGGGTGATTTGCTCCACAAATATTACAAATATGTGGAGATTGTATCGTATGGGTGGAATGAGAGCTAGAGATAGATGTAGAAAGTCTTACTACCTTCTTTGCTAGGGACTCAATCTTTGCTAGAACCATTGAAAAGAGTTCACCATCTCGAACTCTACAAATTCCTTTTTGTGAACCCTTATCCGGCCACATAGCACTTTGCTCACTAGTGACCTCAAATATATCCTATTCTTCCTGAATAGTCTTCTTCTTAATTGAGCCATTAGAATATGAATCTACATTTGAATGGAAAGAATGAGTCAACCTGACATAAAAATAATTTACTTGTTGCCCCATTGTGATTCCATGATTTGGACATTTTCGAAGCATATCTTTAAACCTCTCCCAAGCCCCATGAGCTCTCCAATTTGAATTGTTGGAAGGTGGTTATGTCATGCTTGAGTTTGGCTACTCGAGCGGGTGGAAAGAATTTGGTTGTAAATTTTTTAACAAACTCTGCCCAACTATTTATGCTCCCGGGTGGTAAAGTTTCAAGCCATTCCATTGCCTTATCCTTCAGTGTATGGACAAATAATCTCATTCGAATCGCCTCTATACTCACGCCCTCATATTTAAAATTGCCAACATTCTCCACAAATCGTGCAACATGAGGGTGTGGGTTTTCATCAGTCCTCCCATAGAATAGAATGGTATTGGAAAACAAACTAATGACATCCGGTCGAAGTTGAAAATTTGGATGCCCATATGAAAGGTAGACAATACTTGATTCATTCTCTACCACATGTGGGTTCATGAAATCCCAAAATAACATATATTCCTCATTTACAACAGGCTCTTGAGCCCTATCAGCGTGGTTAACCAAAACCCGGTGGAATGCCACCTCGTAGAACATTTTCGGGTGTCTTCTTAATTCCCTTTGTTCTCGTCGCCTTCTTCGGGAAGTCCTTTCAATATCCGGATCAAGTTCAAAAAGATCAAAACTTTTCAAACAAAGCATATACTACCGAAGACCTAAGGAAATAAAAATTAAGAAGTCAACTTCACAATAAAGATATAAAAACTATACAAAAGAGTAAAAACTAAAAACTGTGAAAATTAGAATCGACTAAGATGATAATTAAAATTAAACACTCCCTAGGAATGGCGCCAAAAACTTGTTCGCTAAAATAATATACAGCAAGTGTACGTGTCGCGTTCAAGTAATAAAGTGGACCTTTTGAGTCCGGATTGTCGATACCTCGAGGAATGTTTACTTTTAATTACACAACTTTAATCAATTTAATTTTAACAATAAGATTAAACACACAATAAAATTTGATTTTATATGTGAGACGGAAGAGAAAATGAATTTGAAAATCAATTAAAATAACAATTATAAAAGAGAATGAAATTCGGATTATAAATGAGTTGGGATTTACGAAATTACTTAACCGTCATTCTTTAATATCACAATAAACTGGAAATACACATTACCAAGTTAAAGTGTTAGACCCGATTTTCCTAGTTTAGTTAATTACCTCCTTCGAGCGAATTTAACCCTAATTGATTGGTTTTATCCATTATATCTCTATGTTGATAAAAACCCAACCAGCCGCATTAAATCGTAATGAAAATACACAATTGGTCACCTAGAGTTTAAAGTATATCTCTATCTCCTAAAATAACCTATGACATTAATTATTTTGGTCAAGAATGCACAATAATCTCTCAATGATTGCACAAGCCACCTAACTCAATCATATAATGGCCACATACATGATGAAAATTGAAGCACAATAATAAATGCACAATAACCATAGTAATTAAAGCATTAAATGATGAATATTGACATTAATGAAACTTAGGTTAAGTTACACCATAAATCCCAACATTAAATACTTAGCCCATTGTAAAATAGAAGCACAAAAAGGAACTAAGGAGATAACCCATTACAAAATGAAGGAGATAATAGAAAAATTCAAGATAATGAAAGAAAATCTTCCCTTGAATATATTCTTGAAAATGTGAGGGATTGAAATCTTGAATATCCCTTTCAAACTCCCAAATTTTACTAGATTTTATCTTTTTCCTCTTGCCTTTTCTCCCCTTGAAGTGTTCTCATATATGTCTTGCCCTAAAATTTAACAAAAATGGTATTTAAAGGGCCAAAAAATTGTCTCAAGAAAAATTGGCCATCGGGAAGGCGGCGCGCATGCACAGTGTAAAGATTTTGGTCTCGGTATATGAAAATACCCTTCCCGCACGAGCACCAAATTAAGCATGCGTACGAGCACATGCTTTTTCTTTCTTTCTTTTATCCTTCTTAGTCCTCCATAATTTGCACGTTAGGTCCCTCAACTTTGATCATGTACATTCTGGTCCTCAAATTTTGATCTTTATATCAAATTTCTCCCCCAAAATTTGCAACCCAAGGTCTTCAAACTTTCTCATTTGTGCACTTTGGTCCTTAAGAAGAGATTTTTTAGGATTCGATTGAAATCTAGCACATAGACACATACTAAACATAATATCAGGTCTACTTACGGTTAAGTAAAGAAGGGATCCAATCATACCTCGATATTTTGTTATATCAACAGACGTACCTTGATCATCCTTGTCCAATTTTATGGATGTGTTCATAGAGGTGCTCATTGGTTTCAAATCATCCATGTCGAACTTCTTGAGCATGTCCAATATGTACTTACTTTGGTTGATGAAGATTCCATCACAAGTTTGCTTAATTTGGAGACCGAGGAAGAATTTAAGTTCTTCCATCATGCTGATTTCAAATTACATGCTCATGTAGTTAGAAAACTCTTCACAAAGATAAATATTAACAATACCAAATATAATGTCATCAAAATAAATTTGAATAATGATATCATTCTTTTGAGTTTTAACAAAAATTTCAAATTCCATGCTCATGAACTTAGAAAACTCTTCACAAAGATAAATATTAGTAGCACCAAATATAATGTCATCAGCATAAAGTTGAACAATGATCATATCATTCTTTTCAGTTTTAACAAAAAGAGTGGTATCCACTTTTCCTATTGAAAAACCATTTGAAATTAGAAATTTGCTCAATCATTCATACCAAGCCCTAGGAGCATGTTTTAAATAGTAGAGAACTTTTCGAAGTTTGAAAATATTGTCCGGATGTTTGTGATTTTTAAAACTAGGTGGTTGTTCAATAAACACTTCTTCTTGAATAAAACCGTCAAGAAAAGCACTTTTGACATCCATTTGATAAAGAGTGAATTTTTTATGACAAGCAAATGCAAGAAGCATGTGAATTGATTCTAATCTAGCCACTGATATAAATGTTTCTTCAAAATTGATGCCTACGTTTTGATTGTGACATTGGGCCACTAATCTAGCCTTGTTACACAGAATTATTTCGTTCTCATCACATTTATTTCTAAAGATCCATTTAGTATCGATGACGGTTTGATCATTTGGTCTAGCAACTAAATCTCAAACATGGTTCCGTTCAAATTGATTAAGTTCTTCTTGCATAGCTAGAATCCAAAATTTGTCAAACACGGCCTCATTGAAGTTCTTTGGTTCAATTTGTGAAATGAACGTCCAACTACTTAAATGATTTTTAGTAGAGCCTCTTGTAGTAATATCTTTTGTTGGATCACTAATGATTAGTTCTTTAGGATGAGAAGGAACAAACATCCATTTTTTTGGTAGAGGTAAATCATTTTGGACTTCAGTTGGCTCTTTTTCACTTTGTTGACCATTTTCTCATTCTTGACGTTCATCTTGTGAATTTTTCTTGTGTTGATCTTGAATAGACAGTTGTTTGAATGGAGTTTCCAATCCTACATCAATATCAATACCTTTTTCATGATCAAGAGAGTTAGTTTCATCGAAAGTGACATGCATAGAATATTCAACGACTAGAGTTCTTTTGTTGAAAACTCTATAAGCTTTACTAGTCGATGAATATCCTAGAAAAATTCCAACATTGGATTTTAAATCAAAATTTTGAAAGTTTTCTTTTGTATTCAAGATAAAGCATTTCCACCCAAAGACTTTGAAATATCCGATATTGGAAATTCTATTTTTCCAAAGTTCATATGGAGTTTTGGTTTTCTTTCGACTAATTAAAACTTTATTAACAATATAGTAAGCGGTGTTAAGGGCTTTGGCCCAAAAATATTTTGGCATGCTATTTTCATTTAGCATGTCCTAGCCATTTCTTGCAATGTGCAATTTTTCCTTTCCACTACACCATTTTTTTGATGAGTTATAGGAACCGAGAAATTATGTTCATATCCATTTTCATTACAAAATTCATCAAAGGTGAAATTATCAAATTCTCCACCGTGATCACTCCTAATGGTTGTAATTGAGTACCCCTTTTTCATTTTGGGCATTTTTGAAAACATGTTTAAAGGTTTTTAAAACTTCATCTTTGAAACTTAAGAAAAGAACCCAAGTAAATTTAGAGAAGTCATCAATGATGACGAAAGCATAATGTTTTCCACCTAAACTAGCGGTTCTCGATGGTCCAAAAAGATCAATATGGAGTAATTGAAGTGGTTTTGTAGAGGATGAGTGGAATTTGGGTTTGGATGAACTTTTCACTTTTTAATCAAATTGACATGCATCGCAAATTTTGTTTTTTTAAAAGAAGTTTAAACCATTTGGAAAAACAAAACCCTTTTTGGATATTTTTGAAAGAAGATCAATCCCAACATGACCTAATCTCCTATGCCATAGCCAAGTATCCTCTTTCAAGCTCACTAAACATTTTTCATCATTTTCAAAATCTATATTTATCATATAAACATCTTTGCTTCGACTTCTTATAAACAATATCTATTTAAAGAGGCTATCATCTTTGCTTTCAAGCCTCTCCATTTTTTGACAAGAACCACAAGATCATCATGCTCTTCATCGCTTATATGTTCACTTGAAGTTCCTTCTTCAATTGCCAATTTGAGTGCAATTTGACACCTAGAAAACTCTTTTGATTCTTCCTTGCTTTTCCTTATCTTTTCCTTGGTTTCAACATTGTATGTCATCAAGGTTCCATAAAGTCTCTCCAAGGGATAAGAGTTGATGTCTTTGGTGTTTTCTATCAATATCCTTAATGAGCTCCAATCTTCCAAAAGCGACCTAAGCATTTTACTCACAAGCTCACCGTTAGTAAATTCATGATCAAAGCCTTCGAGGCCATTAACAATATCAGTTAAGCGTGTAATCATGTCAATAATAGGTTCATCTTGTATCATGAACAAATTTTCAAATTCTTTGACCAAGAGATTAATTTTGTTTTCTTCTACTTTACTTGTGCTAACGTGAGTGACTTCTAAAGAATGACATATATCAAACGCGGAGTCATATGTGCTAATACGATTAAACTTATTTTTATCTAAGGTACAATATAGTAGGTTTTTTGCTCTATCATTCAAGGAAAATTTTCTTTTATCTCTTCATCATATTCCTCTTTAGGTTTAGGAATAGATTGATCGGGTTTTTTCATCAATTTTAATAATCTTGGTGGGCACATAAGCGTCAAATTCAATGACTTCCCAACTATTGATTGAATGTAAATCATCATTCTAGCTTTCTAATAACTATAATGTGTGCCATCAAAAAAGGGAGGTCGATTCATGGAATGCCCCTCGAGATTTTAAAGGTTGTTGTGGTTAGCCATTACTCGAGATTGTAAAGTCTTAGTTTTAAAATGAGCACATTGCTCTGATACCAATTAATAGCCCAAGAATAGCTAACCAAGAGGGGATGAATTGATTAAATTTTTTTTTTGAAAAATTAATTAATAATCAAGTATCCAATAACTAGATAGATTAATTTAAATAATAAGCATGAACATGAAAGCAATAAGTAAAGAGGGATAGAAAATGCAAACGGTATAATTATTGAGGTTCGATCCAACGCAATAATCTACGTCCTCCATTACCGAGTTCTTTGACACGAGCAAGGTCAATTTCACTATGTTGATTGACTTGTGGTTTAATCCTACCCTTTACCAAGCTTTCGTTGACTTACAAACAAGGAGCACCGATTTTTTTACAACGTTGAGCTTTACGGGATCTCAACACGACCCACAAGTTTAAAGAGAGTTGATTTTACAAATTGAAACTTCTCTCTTAATAAATGATATGATACAATTAAGTACAAAGAGAGAAATATTCTAACACTTTAATAAATAATAATAGATGAAGCTCAAGTGTTAGGTATAAAAACCTTTGAAGTGTAGAATGATTTTCAAAAGTTGATTTGATCAAAAAAAATTCAAAGTTAAAATGATTTAATAATAAATGGAATGAGAAATCAATACAATTTTTGTTCAAAAATATCTCACTTGAATGCTCTTGAATGTATGTCATTGAATGTAAAGTGATGTGGTATTTATAGCAGTCAAAACACAAAACGTTATGACCAATCGGACGTCCGCTATTGACTAGACGACAGAAACTAGCTGTTATACGTCAAAAATCAGAACGGTAAGAATATTGACCGTTGAAGCCACCGGATGTCTGCCAGACCAGAAATTTCTGGTTTTCTTTTTTCTTGATTATTTTAGCAAATGTAAATTATTGAGGGACACATTCATTTATCTTTTCAAAATAAATATCATTGGCATACAGTTTAAGAGCCAAGTAAATATTTTATCATATCAAAAATAATTTTTATGCAAGCGTTATTTGAAAAGTTTATTTCATGCATAAAAATTTAACTTACGAGCTTGTTGTGATTCATTATTAAGAATTGAAGTGTTTTAACTTTGCGAGTGACTTCAAACATATAATTCTAATATCTTCAATTGATTTGCAGACGGAAGTTGATTTTTGGATATGTCATAATATAAAGAATTTCCTACTTTACTAAAAATTGCATGAAGTTTCGAGGTCGATAGCTATACAAACGAAATTATTTTTGAAATTGCCATTGAGGTAGAAAACAAAAGCAGCAACATTTTTTTTATTTCACGTTAATATTTACATATACGGTGTGTTAGTTGCATATATAGTAAGTTTCATATACAATATGTTTGTTGCGTATCTGGTAAGTTGCATATACGGTATGTTCCTGTAAGTTGCATATCTGGTATGTTGCTGTATAGTTAATTATTTAATTAAGTCTACGGTCTACGGGTAAAATAAAGTTAATCTTGTGACGTTTCGATCCATACGAGTCGGGGCATTACAGCATGGTATCAGAGCAAGCGTTTATTTGATTCTATAGACTTAGAGTATTTTGTAACATTTAAAATGAGAAAATGAAATATTTAAGGCATTGCATGGTACTTTGCATCCATTAGTCGACCTTATTCTACGACCCAAGTATGTTTAACTAAATAAAGTTCTAATTCTTGCTACGAATGGATATGATTCTATAGTTATTTTTTCCATGTTGCGATACATTCTACATTTTACTTTATGTATATCTTATATGTAAAAATAATATGTGTTGTTTAAAAGACATGTATTGGGCTAGAAATTAAAATGAGGATGACATATGGCAAGGGAAGACAAAGTCTGAGGAGAATGTGTCATGTCAGCCAACACGAGATAGATATTCGAGCTTACCTAGATTTTGAGGTAGATGAATCCTTAGATCTTGACAATCACATACGAAGCGTGTATATCCCTACCTTCGATGGAGCATCTGGTCCATTGGTAGTTAGGAATGGCTTCATCAGTTGGAATGAATTTTTTGACTCATAGATTGCACCGACGTCCAAAAGGTCTAGTGTGCAGAGTTTATGTTTACTGGTGATATGAATCACTGGTGGGATTCGATGACCCGAACTAGGACCCAAGAGCAATAGTTGGCATTACCTTGGGAACAATTCAAGAAAGAAGTGATGGACAAGTATTTTCCTCAGTCTCTAAGGGATTTCAAGGAAAGTGAATTCCTTCAGCTCAAGCAGGGTAATGTGTCCCTAATTGATTACGAACGAAAGTTCAATCAACTCTCAAGATTTGCTCCACACCTGGTTGATACGAAAATTAAGAAGACTCGAAGGTTCGAGCAAGGGTTAAACTGTTTTACATCTTACCGTGAGATGCTGGAACGAGCTCACGCTATTTGGTATCAGAAGGCTAATGCAAATCAAACGTAATAGCAGGTATTTTATTGATATCTAATACACCTGCTTATATACTCTTTGATTCGGGAGCTAATCATTCATTTGTATCAACGTCTTTCATTGCTAAATCTAGTATTACTTGTAATAAGTTAGAGAGTACACTAGATGTTAACATTCCTGATAAGTGTATTTTGTAAGTATTCGGGCTCTAAAATATTGACATTTCGTAATTATTTTAATGGAATTATAGCCTAATTTATTATATAATGCATCATTAGGTGAAACTCAATGACTCAAAGGATGCAGAGGAAAACTCAAACGTAATATATGGTATTTGATATATACACCTACTTATGTACTGTTTGATTCGGAAGCTAATCATTCATTTGTATCAACGTCTTTATTACTAAATCTAGTATTACTTGTAATAAGTTAGAGAGTACACTAGAAGTTAACATTCCTGATAAGTGTATTTTATAAGTATTCGGGCTCTAAAATATTGACATTTCGTAATTATTTTAATGGAATTATAGCCTAAGTTATTATATAATGCGTCATTGGGTGAAATTCAATGAATGGAAGTAAAATTGAAAGAAAGAAGCGAAAAATTGGCGAAAAAGAGCAATATCCAAACTTTGTGGGCTAAAGTGCAAATACTCAAAAGTTGTGTCAAAGCTCACAATGAAGAGTCGAGAATGGTAGGGGTCAACTGGATACAACTAAAGGTCAAAAGGAGTGAAAATATGGCCAAAATATTTTCACAAATCAATTTTCAACCGCACAAGGATGTTCCATATTTTCAACCAGAGATTGAAACCCATTTTTGGCTTAGTAAACATTTGAATTGGAAAAAGAGCTATTTCTATCAAAGTTGTAGCTCTTTGAGTTATCTTTCCAATGCAGCTTAAATCGCCTTAATCGGATATGTGTTTACATCCTTTGTGTTTTCTATTAGCATCCATATAGGGCTCCATTCATTTGAGAGTGACATAAGCATTTTGCTCACAAGTTCACCGTTAGTATATTTGCGATCAAAACCCTTTAAACCATTCACAATATCGGTAAAACGAGTAATCATATTAATAATGGATTCATCTTGTTTCATGAAGAAATTTTCGAATTCTTTGACTATACTTGTTCGAACATGAGTGACTTTAAGAGTATGCCAAATATCATATGTTGAATTACATGTATTGATTCTATTAAATTAATTTCTATCTAGTTCACAATAAAGCAAATTTTTTGCCTTAGTATTTAACGATAATTTTCTTCTATCTTCTTCATCGTATTCCTCTCTAGGTTTGGGAATACTTTGATCGGATTTTTTTTATCAATCTTAATTGTCTTTGTAGACACATAGGGACCATATTCAATTATTTCCCAAATATTATAATCAATTGACTGAATATAGATCATCATCCTAGCCTTCAAATAATTGTAGTGTGTGCCAGCAAAGAAAGGAAGTCGGTTTGTGTAATGTCCCTCAAGATTTTGAAACATGGTGTTAGCCATTACTGAAAATTATGAAATCTTTAAGAAGGTGAGTACCTCGTTCTGATACCAATTGAAAGTCCAAGAATAGCTAACCAAGAGGGGGGTGAATTGGTTTTTGAAATTTTTTCGAATAATGATCTACGTCCCTCGTTACCAATCTCTTCGACACGAACAAGGCCTTTTTTACTATGTTGATTGACTTATGGTGCAATCCAACCGTTTACAACGCTTTCGGTGACTTACAACTAAGGAGCACCGATCCTTTTACAATGTTGAGTTTTTCGGGACCTCAACACGACCTACACTGTTGAGCTTCACGAGACCTCAATATGACCTACAATTCAAAATGAGTTTACAAGTGAAATATTCTCTTCTTAATGAATAATAGATTCAAAGTTGAGAACAAGAAGATAAGAAGGTAAACACTTTAATAGATGGCAATGAATATGGCTCAAGTGTTTGATTTGAAAATTTTTGATAGAAATTAATTTTCTAAGTTTAGAATGATCAAAAGTTTTTAAAGTATAAATCAATTTATGAGGATGAATAAATAATGAGGATCAATGATTTATGTTAATAAATGCTCACTTATTGCTCTAGAAACGTTGAAATTAAATGCAAAGTGAGTTGATATTTATAGGTGAAAAATCGTCAAAAACTCTGTCGTACCGGACACGGTGTACCGTCCGCTACATACCGAACAGTCAACTAGCCATTTTTGTTATAAAATCTTAACGGTTGAATGCTTGACTGTTGAAGCCAAAACAACCATACTGGACGTTCGGTATGGCGTACCGGACGTCGGGTACAACACTTTTGGCTCGAAACGTGCCATACCGGACGTCGAGTACAACACTTTTGGCTCAAAACGTCCTCATTTTAATTTTTTTGACAAATGTTAGAGTTTGAGGGATGTTTAAAAATGTTTTTCAAGATATTTGTTATATTTTAAAATACGTGTTTCAATTTTTTACCTTTGAAAATATATTTTACGAGTAAAACATTTTTGCTGTAATTTTTTGATCGTAAAACCAAAACTTGAGCTCGTCTCGATTCATTGCCAAATATTAAATTGTTTTACCTTTACATATGATTGTACAGTATCTAATTGTCTTGACTTTGTCGTTCTTTTGACTTGTATCTTGATTTTAAGTCTTTTGCGAATCTTGAAATTCCAATTCGATCGTCGCATGCAAGTTATATTACCTTGAACTTCGTGTCTTCAATTTCATTGATTTACAATAGTCACTATAGACACTCGAAATCAATTTGTTAGAAATAAATGCAATTTGTTTGTGATAATCAAAATNTCTTTAAGTTCCAATTTGATTGTCGCATGCAAATCGTTATCGTCTCGAACCTCGTGTCTCTAATTTTATTAATAAGCAATAATCACTATAGACACTCGAAACCAATTTGTTAGAAATAAATGCAATTTGTTTGTGATAATCAAAATGAGATGTCAATCACAGGTCAACAATTTTCCCATTTTTGATTATAACAAATACGATGATTTGCAATGTATAATTTAAACAAATTGATAAGGAATAAAATTGTATACATATATTCCCCCTATTTATTTCACTTATATTCCCCTATTAAACATAATCATGCAAATATATATTTTATCTTTTCCTCCTTTTGGTATAAGCAAAAAGTACGGCAATTAATAAGCAAAATGGCAGTTATAAAAAGCAAAAATGATTTAACATTACATTGTAATAATTCATGTAGTCATTGCAATATATAATCAAAATAGTCAACCATAGTCAAGCTTTGTAATATCAATATAAGTCAAAACTACTGTGCTGGAGGAGGAGAAGGATGCGGGAATCGAGCAAGGAAGTCGACAAAGAAAGTGGTCTGCTGGGCCTGCATCTCGGCCTGCAGTATAAGGATCGTATCATGCTGAGTCTGAAGCGTAGCTTGCTACGTCTGTATATGATGAAGTATCCCGCTCATCCCATCGACTGTCACAGTAAGAAAATCGAGCCGCCCACTCAAAAGAGAAAACTGGTCCTTGACAAGCCCTCGAGGAGTACTCGACGTCAGAGTAGCTTGCGAAGGACCTGTGAAAGTAGGCACGCCCTCGTCGTTATCATCATCGTTCTCCTCTTCTTCGAATGATAGTGTGGAATACCCTGAAGCCGGGTCGAACCCCTTCATCTCAGCCACCCATTGTCCTTCTTTTTTAAAGATTTTCATATGTTTGAGAAAGGTGGAACTAATGGTGTTGGTAGGATGGGGTTTGATGAAGGCTTCATCGTGAAGAAAGACGTCAAAGTATTTGAAGATCTTAGTTAAAAGCATGCCGTAAGGAAGTGCCGTAGTGTATCGCGAAGAATGGATGAGCTTCATAAGACCTAATACGATGGTCGAAAAATCGATTCGTCGACCGACAAGGAACGAATCGAGAATGAAAAGATAAAAGCAATTTATTTAGTCCCGATGAACCTTCCTAGGTAAAATGATGTGATATTTTGTAGAACTTTACATGGGAGAGTAAGTTGGTTGGTCAAGATTTTTGTAACATTTTCAAAATCCTTTCCCGTCACACGACGACAAGCGTTGGCAGGGTTATAACCATCCACCCGAGGGTGGATTTTGTGCACAAATTTTTGAATATCACATGGTGCAAGTTCGAGAAGAGTGCGAATGAGGGGTTTGAAGACGGTGACACGGACATTTTTAAGAAGACAAGTAATGTCACCTGAACGAGTATTAACGGCCATATTTCTACAAAATTCTTGTATTAAACGTGGATATGCATTTTCTTCTAATGTGTAAACTGACACCCATCCCATATTTATGAAGTGTTCTTCTATTCTAAATGTAGGTGCATCAAAAGTAAAGGAAGGAAAATCTACGTTTTTACCTAAGAGGACGAGCGACTTCTCAAAGGGGTTCGTCGGCGTCTCGGGTTCGAGTTCCATTTCTTCATCGGATGATGAAGATAGAGAACGGAGAACTGTTTGCTTGAGTCTCTTTCCTCGTCTTTGTGAGGTCGACATTTTGCCAAAAAAAAAATTGGAGTTTTCAAAAATTAGGGCTCAAAATGAAGGATTTTGAATTTTTTTTAATGCAATCTTTGGAATAGATGTTGTAGGATGTTAGAAACTTACAAAATAGTAGAGTTCTATACAGATTTTGGAACAAATTTGAAGTGAAAAGTTGAAGTAGAGCTTTAGGGTTCGAGTTTAAAGAAGGTGAGTGTTTTGGCCGAAAATGGTGAAATTTGAGATTCAAAAATGGTTGAGAAGCAATGTTAGGTAGATAAACTTAGGTGGAAGTGTTGATTATGGGTGAAATATGATTGGAGGTGAGTGGAGGAAGAAGAAGAAGAAGAAGAAGAAGAAGTGGAGGAAGAAAAGGAAAATGAGGAGAAGAAGAGGAGGAAATCGCGATTTTAAGACTGAAAATCTCAATACCGGACGTCCGCCAGAAAAAAATCATAAAGGGAAAAAAGTTCTGTCGTACTAGACGCATTGTACCGAACGTCCAAATTTTTTTATGTGTGTGTGTGTAATAAGAATTTTTTTCTTTTGAGAAACTTAATTTTGAACGTTGTTTGACTAAATAATACCCAAACTTTGTCTAATGAATGAGAAGCAATCGGGTGCAAGAGGTTTGGTCAAAATATCGGTCAATTAATTTTTTGTGTCAACAAATTCTAGCGAGATATCGCCGTTTTGAACATGATTTCTAAGAAAGTAATGTCTTATTTCAATGTGTTTAGTTTGAGAATGCAAAACAGGATTTTTAGATAGGTTTTTGGCACTAGTATTGTCACACATGATAGAAATTCCTCACAGATTCAAGTTCAAATCAAAGATTGGAAGCGGAAGAAGATCTTGGTGCAAGAGCTTATTCTATTCCAAAATTTTAGTCATTTAAATCTGGTGATGTATTCGAATATGCTTAATTATTTTATCTTTTTCATCATTTTTAGCTAAATTCTATATTAGGACAAACAATGTAATCTTTTGTGACTCTTAATTCTTTAATTCAGGACTTCTGTAATTTATTATTCCATGTGTTGATTTTATTATGATTTTAATGCTTTGAATTATCTGGCCAAAAATTTGATGATCAATTGAGTTTCTTACGAATCAAGAGGTGAGTTTGAGGCTTAGAACATATAATAAAATTAGGTAACGAAGAA
>CAIGRB010045135.1:993-12931 GCA_903798255.1 Fraxinus quadrangulata
TTAAAAACCAATTTTTTTAAAATTCATTTTCAACATCACATTCTCTTATAAAATAATTTTACACGTAAATTTAAAAAAATTTCTGACTTTTTAACTACAAGTAAATGATGAAAGGAGGGAAGTTTGCCAAAATATATATCTTTAAGATAAAATTTGTCCAATATATAAAGTAGTGCTAACTATTACTCTAATATTTTATGAGGCGTACGCATGGCAACTAGTGAGTTATGGGCCCACAAGAGCTGACTAAGCCACCACCAACACTCTTTTTTGAGGCCTTTGAACTGATCCAAAGCCATATGTCGTAGGGTCCTATGTTAGCTTATATTTCAAAGGTTACTAAGCATAAATCGTGATACATCCAATGCAATCACAAAAGCTTTTCTCTCTTATTAGAGTAGAAAATGATGTAATTGTATTATCTAGAAAAGAAGAATCACACATTTAGCCCCTGTTTGGGCTCCTTTTTTTTTTTTTTCAAGAAAATACATTTTTTAATAGTGAAAGTTGGAGAATGTGTGGTTGAAAAATAAGGAAAATTTTTCGATTTACGTGTAAAATTATTTTATAGGAGTGTGTGGTTGAAAATAAATGTTGAAAAAATGAAATTTTATAAAAAATGGAGCCCAAACATGGGTTTACATTGCAAGTTCAGCGTGTATAAATAGAAAAGAATTCAACAAAACTAACTCCAACTAACTACCAGCTATACAAACCATTACAAAATAGACACATGGACAACTAATCTAACTGTCTTACTAACTAATTACTGGCTCTAGTTGTATCCTTTGCATTCCTTATGTGCAATGTAGCCAGCTTGCTCTGCTTCAACTCCTAGCTCCAGCTCACCATCAGCAGCTCAACTTCTGTTACTCCTCAAGATGGAAGGTGATGATTGATCACAGCCATCTTAGACAGTAAAAGAAACATCTGAGAAGCCGGTAAAGCCTTTGTAAAAATGTCAGCCAATTGAAGATGAGAACGAACTGGTAACAGCTTGACAAAACCATCTGCCACCTTATTTCGAACAAAATGACAATCGATCTCGACGTGCTTAGTACGTTCGTGAAAAATAGGATTTGAAGCAATGTAAATTGCTGCTTGGTTGTCACAGAATATTAATGCAGGATCCTTGGTGTAAATCTGAAAATCATGAAGTATTTGAGTAAGCCAAACAATTTCACTGGTAGTAGAAGCCGGTAGAAGCCAATGCACGATATTTAGCCTCAGCTGAAGATCTATTATCGTAGTTTGCTTCTTGGCTTTCCAAGAAATTAAAGAATCTCCAAGAAAAACACAGAAATCGATGATTAATTTTCTTGTGTCAAGGCATGATCCCCAGTCTGCATCCGCAAATGCTCTCAACTGAAATGAAGATTATGCAGAGAATAAGATTCCTTGCCGGGGACATGCCTTGATATATTGCAAGAGGTGATAAGCTGCATCTAAATGTGGTTGCCTTGGTTGTGACACAAATTGACTTAACTTGTGAACAACAAATGTTATATCAGGTCCTGAGATGGTGAGGTAAAAAAGACGACCAGTTAATCTCCTATACATTGAAGCATCTGCAACAAGTTCTCCTTCAAAAGAACTGAGTTTCAATTTAGGATCCATAGGCAGTGCAACTGGTTTACATACCAGGAACCCAGTATCTTCAAGAAGGCAGAGCATATTGCCTTTGTGACATAAAGATTCCCTTTTGTGACCTTGCTATCTCCAGCCCAAGGAAATACTTTAGCTTGTCAAGATCTTTCAGCTTAAAATGAGTGTGTAGAAAGGCTTTTAGGGAATTAATTTCACGTGCATTACATCAAGTGATGAGGACATCATCAACATAGACCAAGAGTGTAACAAATAAGTTACTAGAACCTTTGGTAAACAAAGAATAATCCACTTTTCACTACTTGAAGCCATGATCAATAAAGGCACTGGAAAATTTGGAAAACTACTGCCTTGAAGCTTGCTTAAGGCAATAAATTGACTTGTGAAGTTTACAAACCAGATTCTCCCCTTGAATTTTAGAGCCTGCGTAGTCTTTGTATCCCAATGGCAAATCCATATATATTTTTTCAAACAAATCTCCAATGAGGAAAGCATTGTTAACATCAAGTTGTGTGATATCCCAGCTATTAATTGCTGCTATGGCTAAAAGAACTTTGACTGTAACCAGCTTAGCAACATGTGAAAATGTCTCATTGAAGTCCAACCCCTCTTGTTGAGTATATCCCTTAGCCACCAAGCGTGCTTTGTATCTTTCTATGCTGCCATCTAATCTGTACTTTATTTTATAAATCCATCTGCGTCCTATGGCATGTTTCCCATCAGGTAGTTTTGTAATAGACCATGTATTATTTACCTCAATGGCATCTAATTTAGCAGCCACTGCATCCCTCTAATGATCATATTTCACTGCTTGATGATAGTATTCAGGCTCAAAGTTGGATGATATATTTAAGAGATAATGTTGGTGAGGAGTAGAAATGGATTTGTAAGAAATATATTTGAGTAATGGATATGGCAAGATTTAATAGGACTGTTGATTATGAGTCAGAAGATTACAATGGAAGTCCTAAAGGTAGGAATGAGGTCTGCTAGGTCTGGATGATCTTCCGAGATCATCAGATATGTTGGAATGATTAGTGATCGGAAGTGAATTCATTTGTGTTATTTGCAGAATCAGTGTGTTTAGCAGGGGTTATGGGTTGTGAAGCAGAGACAAGTATATGTTGATGAAATTGTGGTAGTTCAGAAGAAGGATTAGGTAGTACAAGATCAGGGAAATGATCAACTATATAAGAACAATGGGGAATAGATTGAAAAGGAAATATATTTTCATGAAAGACCACATCTCTGGAAACAAAGAAGTTTCTGGATAGAATATCATACAACTTATATCCTTTAACTCCTTGGGGATATCCTACAAATACACCAACTCTAGCTCTAGGTGTAAATTTTGTTCGATTGGATAATAAGGTGGATGCAAAACATAGGCTTCCAAAGACTCTAAGTTGGCTGTAATCTACATGGGTGTTATATATGAAAGAGAATGGAGTTTTATTTTGCAAAATGGATGATGGAGTTCTGTTAATGAGAAAGGTTGTAGTTAATATGCATTCACTCCAAAATTGAATGGGAATTTGTGCCTGAAAATACAACGATCTAGCAATAATGAGCAAATACTGGTGTTTTCTCTCCATCGCTGAATTTTGTTCTGGCCGTTCTGTACAAGTAAACTGATGAATGACCCTTTAGAATGGAAGAAATCATTAAATTTCAACTCTGGTACATTATCTGATCTGAACTTCTCTATAGCCTTTTGAAATTGTGTTTCAATCGTCTTAACAAATCTGGGAATAATGCAGCTTGCTTCTGATTTATTTTTCATGAGGTATACCCAAGTAAAGTGTGTGTCATCCACCAAAGTGAGAAAATTATATCCAGCGTGAGATGGAACATGATAAGGTCCACATATATCACAATGTATCAAATTAAATGCATTTACAGACAAATAATTATTTGAGACAAATGAAAGTCTTCTTTGCTTTGCCAATGGGCAAATATTACAAAGAACTGAATTACAGTTTCCATATCTCTCACATTTTAAGGGCAATTGATCTTTTAACAATGCTATCTTCTAAAAAGATAAGTGGCCTAATATGTGACACATACATGAGCACTCACTTTATTTACAGATGAAGAAATGGAAATACAAACATCACCAGTCTTAGTATTACTTCTACCATCCTGTGTTGAATCAAATGAAGTCATTATGTATAAACCATCTATTTTTTACCCTTGCCATAGTCTTTTGGTTGTACATGTACTGGATAATACACGTGTTAGTGCAAAATCTAACATCAATATAAGAATCCTTGGTTAATGAGCTGACTAACATTAGGTTGAACTTAAATTGCGGTACATATACCACATCCTTAAGACCAAACTTCACCGTCCCAATGAAATTTACAGCAATTCTCTTATGTTTTGGTAAAGTAACACATGCATTCTTAACTGATCTCATATCATAGAATGCTGATTTACTAAAATATATATGGCTATTTGCACCAGAATCCACCACCCAACAGTCAAGTGAATTTAGCCATGAATTAAGGACAATGGAAAAACAAGTACCTGGAACTTGATTAGATTGTTCATCAGTTCATGTGGTGATATTTGCAGAAGCCAGATGATTGCTTAACATATTCATGAGTTGCTGATTTTGAGTAGGATTCAAAGACTACATGAGATTCCCTGCATTACTATCTACTTACTGTGAATTGGATTCAAAAGCTACTTGGTTTGCAGCAACACGCCTTGGCTGGTTTCTCATTTTTCTAGACTAATCATCAGTTTTCTGCCTTATCTTATAACCAGGAGGATATTCATGTAATTTATAACATTTATCCACCGAGTGACCTGTCTATCCACAGTAAGTACACACAGGCATTTCCTTCCTTTAAAACTTGTTATGTACTTGTCCTAATTTATCTTTCTTAGGATCAGTTCTAGCATAGAAGGCCATAGAATCTCTAGTGTCAAACCTACCAGTATTTATATTTCTTTGATGTTCTTCTTGCGAAACAAGTGAAAACACTTTGTTAATAGGGGGTATGGGATCCATAAGCAACAATTGTCTTCTTAGTTGAGCAAAAGTATCATTTAGCCCCATTAAAAAGGACATAACGTACTAATGTTTTGAAATCTTTTTATTTCATCCACAAACACACTTTCCACAAGTGCATATTGGTCTACAATTGCTGAGTTCCTCCCAGATCTTTTTCAATTTAGTGAAATAGACACCAATAGATAATTGGCCTTGAGCGAGATTCATGAGTTCTCGCTTCAGTTGGAATATGAGAGGTCCGTTCCCCTGCTGAAACCTTTCCTTTAAATCCATCCATATATCATGCGCTGATTGGAGTAGATAATACTTGCAGAGATCTCTTTGAACACCGAGTTAAGTATCCATGATATGACCATATTATTACTCCAAATCCAATTATTAAGCTGATCTACATTATCTTCAGGGCTTGGCATTGATCCATCAACAAGACCAAGTTTATTTTTCACAGATAGAGCTATCTCCATTGCTCGATTCTATGAAGAATAATTGTCACCAATAAGGAGCGTGACATAAGCACAAGCCCTGGATTATCTGAATGATGAATATAGTAATGACTAGATCCATCATCAATGGCTGAATTATTCACCGAGGATGGGAAATTATTCTGACTTGGAGCATTTGTTGTTGCCATATCAAGCCAAAAGAAAGCCGATCAAAGAAGAATGAAGATTCAATTGAAAAGGAAGAATGAAATTTCAATCAATTTGCAAAGAAGCAGACAATCGAAGCATAAATGTTTTGATACCATATTAGAGTAGAAAATGATGTAATTGTATTATTCAGAAAATAAAATTTACACATTTACATTGCAAGTTCAGTGTGTATAAATAGAAAAGAATTCAACAAAACTAACTAACTCCAACTAACTACCAACTATACAAACCATTACAAAATAGACACGTGGACAACTCATCTAACTATCTAACTAACTGATTACTGGCTCCAGTTGTATCCCTTGCATTTCTTATGTGCAATGTAGCCAGCTTATTCTGTTTCAACTCCTAGCTCCAGCTCACTATCAGTAGCTCAACTTCTGTTAACTCTTATTTGTAACTTTTTACAAAATCCAACGTGCACAATACAACTCAACTTGGGGGACTATGTTACACCACAATTTCACATGGTGTACACATTGCGAGTCATGACCATAAGAGTTGATTAAGCAATTGATACTACTTCTAGAGGCCTTTGAACCGATCCAAAGCTATATATCCAGCCAACCACACTATAGTCGCAAAGTCCTATGAGCTACTTCATGGCACAATCCAATTCAAGCACTGACCCATAAATTAGTACAAATTGATTGAAGTGACAGGGAACTCAAATTTGGCTTGGATGAAATATTTTACCTACCGTTGTTAGCAAATGAACTGTGTACATAGAGAAATGTTTGGACAGACAGCCTTGCATTCTCTGACATATTGTCCTGCCTAGAGTGCAAGTAACATATTGAGGTGCCTCTATCTCCCAAGATACGACGTTTTTACAAAATACAGTATAACATTATATTATCCTTGTCTACTGGGTCAAAGTTTGATTGGAATAACAACAAACATTTCATTTCTTGGAAATTTAGAAACTAATTGAGACGTAATTTTTTGGAGTAGACAAAGAAATCAATCTGGATTGACCCAAATTTTTTTTTATAAACTTTTTAACTGCAAATTTTATTAATTTTTATATTAGTAAAAATATACTAATATGTTTATAAAACTTTTGTCAAACTAGCCATTCATTTTTAGCTTTCCAGGTGGTTTTCTTATTTCAATGGAGTAGGTACGTGCAATAATTTAGAAAAGGGGCTTCATGTAATTTGAAAATTGAATTTAAGCCCTCGTTTGGTAGAAATTAAAATTCATATTTAATTTTAATTAAAATCAATAATTAATTTTAATCACATATTTCATAGAATCCAATTCTTTTTAATCGTATATTTCATCAAAATTTACTAAAAATTTAATTATAATCTTCACCAAATATGGTTACGTCTTTTACAATAGCACAGAAGCAAACGGGCCGGATCGTTTTGTGTCCCGTGGGCCGTGGGTTTAACTTAACCTTTACATCAGGTACCGTATAAGGAAGGCTCGGTCGCGTAGCGTAAAGAGCCGTTAATACTTCTCCAAGACGTAAATGCCCTTTTCACATCACAGCTGCCTGCCTTTTCTTTATTAGGCCTCCAAGTATTTATTTACTTGCATAAGAGCCTTCAATTTTATGATAAAGCAAAAATTGTGCTTGTTAGTTTCAATTAATTTAATTAATTCTTTTTTGAAACCAAAGTTTAACAATTCAGGTTCTTTGAAATAAAAATCAAACAAATTCTTTTTAGCTACATAAACTTTGTTTGAAACAGAATTGATTGATCTTGATTCGATTTGATTCATTAGTGCCTTATTTCGTCAGATTTTTATGAGAAGTGAATCGTGCTCAAGTATTAAAATCTGAATAGTTCGTGTATCTAATTACATTCTCAAGGCTAGAACTGACTTTCGAAAATTCTTGTCGACTTATTTTTGTAAGCCAAAAGAAATTGCTTTTAAGAATTGAAAATGACAAAAATAATGATAAGAAAACATAAATTCAAAAGAAGCTGCGGGGGTGACATGGGTAATATGAGGGGTATTATAGGAATACTAGTGTGGGCCCACTCTGCCAGGGCCACGTGCCTGTCGAGCCAGTGCACATGCTCCCGTATAAACAGAGCGGAATAAAAGTTCAAAAGAATTCAATCCAAGTCTGACTATTGGGTAACTCGCTACTGTCACTCGGCTACTGTAAGAGTTTCTCTCTCTGTATTTCTCATTCTAGCTCCCTACAAACGTTACAGAAGAAAACCCAGAAAAATCTCGAGGAACACCAAGGATATCAATCATCGTGATATCTATTAATCGTATCGACGTATTCAGATCTCGGGGTTTAGAACAAGAAGAAGAAAAAGAAACTGATTTGATTCTGTTCAGCAAAAAGAAAGAACCTTTTGATTTTTATTTTTGGGAAAAATATAATTTTGAAATGGAGAAGAACACGCCGGTGAGGAAGCCTCACACATCGACTGCAGATCTGCTGACCTGGTCTGAGAATCCTCCGGAATATTCCCCTGCCACCGCCTCTGCCTCCCGTTCCCACCAGGTGAAGTTAATTCCATTTCACGGAATTATTTATTTTGCTTCTTTTATTCGTAAATCTAGATATTTTTGCTTAATTATGAAATAATGAATTACAGCCATCTGACGGGATCAGAAAGGTGGTGTTTGGCGGTCAGGTTACGGATGAAGAAGTCGAGAGCTTGAATAAAAGGTTAAAGATCTAGCTCAATTTGTGTATTGTATTTTCGTGTTATTTCTTAATCTTCAATTTTTCTTTTTATATATTTCTTCAATCTATTCTAATTTGAGCAATAAATGCTATGGTACAAAGATTTTGTTCGCTATTGTTTTGTTGCAAATTTTTGGATGCATTATTATTATATTCATGGTTTTCTCATTTATTATTTCGTTTATAAATGTATTCATTTTTCTCATTTTTGATTCATCTATTATTATATTCGAATTCTTTGTCAATGATTGTTCAATTGGCCTTGTCGTTTAGTCAAGAAGTTACTGAATTAGTGAGATCTCTGTATTCCTCTTTGTGTTTGTAATATTGTCATTTTGAAAACCTTTTATTGCCATTTCAGATCTTACCTTAGCTCTTCAAGTATTGAATTCGATTGACACACTTGAATTTACGGAATTTAATTCTTTCATTATATCGTAAGATTGAACAAGGAGAACCATCATTATTAGCATAAATGTAGAATGCCGTGTAGTTAAATTCTTGATTGAACCAGACATTATTGGCCTTGATGGTATCGCAGGAGCATATAATGAGTCCATTTCACCTCTTTTTAAACGTTTTATATGTTTTAATATGGTTTTCGTTATTATTATCTCAAGATTAAATGCTAATGAGATGAAAAAGTGGTGCTTTTTGCTTTTCCGTGCAAGCATGATATATAGCTATTTTATCACTTTCATTTTTATTGGATCTATCTATCCCTTTTGTACCACTTTCTGTTAAAATTGCTGAAAATGTTGTGTTTGGGCCATTGCAGGAAACCATGTTCAGACTATAAAATGAAGGAGATGACTGGCAGTGGCATATTCAAATCCAAGGGAGAAAATGAAGCATCAGAATCTGAGGATACTGAGCAGAACTCGGCGAACAAAACTGGATTACGAATGTACCAGGTATTTGTTTAATATTTTCTGGTTAAGCTAAATCTTATTATACAATTCTATATGATGAGTTTGGTTCATTTATTTCCTACCTTTGATGGTTGAATACTTGAATTGTTAATAGCAAGCATTGGCGGGAATCAGTCACATTTCTTTTGCTGAAGAAGAAACAGTTTCTCTCAAGAAGCCAACTAGTCTGCCTGAAGTGGCAAAGCAGCGGGAGTTAAGTGGAAATCTGGAAAGTGAGTCTGAGGCAATGTTGAAGAAACAAATTTCCGACGGCAAAAGGAAGGAGCTCAGTGGGCATGATATTTTTGCCCCACCTCCTGAAATTCAACCTCGCACCTTGTCTGCTCGTGCTTTGGCATTACGAGAAAGCATTACTATTGGAGAACCTGCATCCATTAATGTAGGCAAATATGCTCATGCTGTGAATGTTGTCATTACAATAGCTCTCACTTGTCCTCATTTCTCAACCAAGAAAAGAAAAGGAAAGACTAATATTATATTTGATGAAAATTGTCATTGGAAAGATAAAATTGAGAACAAGTTCCGTTAAAGTTTACAATTGAACGAGTTCAGCTACAAATTGGACGATGTCTTATTTAAATTAATTGTGTATATCCTTTTCGGTATGGTTGACCCACCTCTTCATTTTTATGGAATTTGAGATTCTTCATTTTTCTAATTGGTTCTCAATTTTTTCTCATTTGTAGGGAGCTGGAGGCCAGAATAATGGTGTTTTGAGTGAGGAACCAGTTGTCAAGACAGCAAAGAAGATTCCTAACAAGAAATTTGCAGAGCTTTCGGGCAACAACATTTTCAAGGGGGAGACACCACCTGCATCTGCTGAGAAGCCTCTGAGTTCTGCAAAGTTGCGAGAAATGAGTGGCAGTAATATATTTGCTGATGGGAAAGCTGAATCTCGGGACTACCTAGGTGGGGTCCGCAAGCCCCCAGGTGGTGAGAGCAGCATTGCTTTGGTGTAACTTGTTAGGTCTAACTCAACTGTTTATTTACCTGTGTCTATTTTATTTAGATGGGATTTGTTTTCTTGTTATACGTTGTCATAATCGTTTCTCTCTTCTTTGATCCTTATTTAGAAGGGATTTGTTCTAATATGATCTGGTCTTTGTGTTGTGGGTTTTGGTATGTTTTAGGGTTGATTAACATGTTGATCAGTGTTATGAAGAGTTGGCTAATTGGATTGTATTTACTTCTTTATTCATGTTAATGAAGTGATTGGCTCTATGTGCTGAATTTGGTTAGTTCCTTTTATTTATTTATTTATTTATTTTACTTCGAATATCTTTGACTGTCTCTCTAGGTGTTCAAAACTTGTTAGACTTGATGACATTACTGAAAGTTACCTGGCTTTTTGTAAGTCCTCCGTTGGTTCGTTTAAGGGACTTGAAGTAAGCATTGGTTTACTCGTATAGTTCAAGTCCATGCAAAGTATTTGCGCATGAACTTGTTGACAGTGCAGAAGTAACATATGATTGGACTTTGTTCTAATGTGATCCAAGTTACACCAATAATGTGGCTGCATTTTAGGATTCTTGAACGTAGTTTTGAATCTTAATCAAATGTGTTGGTTGAAGGAAGAAAGTGGTGGATATAGTAGGACCTAAAAACTTGTAAACCAGAGCGCCTCTATAGCCTTTCTTAAGCTATAATCACGGGTTGGTGTCTTGTCACTTCACTTTCAAGGGTTTATTATCTGCATTTGACTGCAACTTTACTCCTTGTTTTCTTTGTTTATTTCAATTCCAAATTCATTTTTGTATTGATTTAGTGTCACGTTGACATATATATTATATATATAACTAACTAACATCTTAAGTAATGCATATTTTGTAAGGGCAAGTTAGATATGCAGTAGAGAGGATTAAATCGAATAATGAACATGATTTAACTTCTATTTGTTCGTTAATGTTGTCGAATACTATATATTCCACCTAATCAAATAGTACACCAGTGCCAATTCTTGATTTACTATTTTGCATCTACCTACCATGGCTACACCATATTTGTCCCATTACGTTCGTCGAGCTCTGAACCATACTAATCAACGGAAGATTCCCATATGTTAATATTTTTTTTTGTGGAGGCAAATTGTACATGATAGATCATAGATTTATTAATTTTTTTTTGAAAATAAGTAGATCATACTCATCTTCACTTGATTTATATTATTTAGTAAACTTTTGTTCATATAGATGTTGAGGGGTTAAATTCTCACATATCCACTTAATTTTATACTTAGTATCATCATGGTCACTCAAATTAATTTTGACTCACCATAATCACCTTACTTTATATACAGTGTTACCATAACTACCCAATTCACGCGTAATTATTACCAAAAAAATAGAATTAGAATAAAAAATTTAAAAAACACAACCACCAAACAACTCTGGCAAATGACCAGAAATTGATTTTCAAACAGTGAAAGCATCACCAGTTTCTTCAGTTTTCCAATTTCACTTGGAATGGAATCAGATGGTTCTGCAGCAGGAGCGAATATTGTAAATGGCTCAAGTTTCCAAGTGAAGCTGAAATTGGACCTATGAGATGATTTTCCCCCAAATGCATACTTCGAAGTGATTTTAGCTTCCCTAGCTCGGGAGGAATTGAACTACGAAAATGATTATCAAAGAGGTTCAGAGTAACTAGATTCATAGCTTCACCTAACGAATTTGGAAGTGGATCTGAGAGCTTATTTTTGCTCAACTCTAAGCTCTGAAGTGATTTTAGCTTCCTCAGCTCATGAGGAATTGAACCAGAAAGTCGATTACCAATGAAATATAGAGAAATTAGATTTACAGATTCACCTAATGAAATTGGGATTGGACTTGTGAGACGATTTTTGGTCAGCACTAAGCTCTGAAGTGATTTTAGCTTTCCCCAGCTCATGAAGAATTGAACCAGAAAGTTGATTTTCGTAAATGTTAAAAATTTGAAGCCAATTCAAGTTCCCTAGAGTGGGACCTGTCACCATGTTAGTGTCCATTTCAACTTCTACAAGATTGATGAGATTTCCCATTTCAAAAGGTATGGATCCAGAGAGAATTTTCATAAAGATACAAGC
>CAIGRB010045159.1:0-14631 GCA_903798255.1 Fraxinus quadrangulata
AATTTAAATACTCAACTAAATTCTGTTGTTTTTCTAACAAGATGTCTCATCTGGCTTGAGAAACCGCGATTTAACATGGCACCAATGTGGAGGTTTCCCACGATGTCACACGACATTTAGAAATTCTAACACTATTTAATCGAGTCACCAAGCTGAATTAAAACACAAACCTTAATGGCTATATTTCAATACAATAAAGTTTAGTGATCGACGGAATCTCGATATAAAGAAATATTAACAATGTGGCATTGCTTAAGAGCATCATAACTTAAATATTACTTGCCAAAGTAAATGACATTGTACTTAACCTATGTGTTAGCCTTGGCTTTATTATTGCTATTTTTATACTAATTTATTTATTGTATAAATCCAAAGTAGTCGATGACAATTCGACGCTATACAAAAATAAATGCAATACAAGCGGGCAGATCTTTATCTATTTGACAATATTCATGCCTCTCATGGATACTATGTACAATGTTTATGTCTGAACAGTGTTCTGAACTATCTGATATATATGTGTGAGGTATGGATCAGTTTCATTGGTTAAGTTTATGTAATCTAATTATTGTCGATGTGTGGAGCCCGTATGTAGTGGTTAGCAAAATGTGTGAGTTTTCTATGGTAAATTTATTTTCATCGTAATGAATTACTGCAACGGTAAAAAAGGACGTAGTGTCATATTGAAGGAATCTCTACAAATTTTACGTGTTCTTATGTCTATTGTCGTTCTATAATTTTATTGCTCTTGATGATAGAATTAGGGTTTTCAATTCTCAACATCATTTTCTCTTCTAACTTTTTAAACCCTTACACAATTAAAACTTGAAATGACCTATACTTACATTAAGAGAATAAGAATGATCTTGATATAGGCTAGACTTTCCTGATGAATTGTAACTACAAGAAACTGTCTGAAGAGGATGGTTCTCCATAAAATTATCTTCTTGAATCTTGAGGCTGTTTTGCATCAAAAATATTGAAAATCGAAAATCCGACATGGCTAACATGTCTCCATTTAGTCCAAGACATACATTCTCATGAGTGTGTTTTTACGCACGAGTGTTATACCTAATTTAGCTTAATTGTTGGCTTCATTTTACGATTATAGAACATATTAATGTGTTTGCTAGTGTTGTTTTGAAGGTGTGGTAAAGAGGTGAAAATGGGTATTGAAGTGCTGAAACTAGCCAAAGTGGAAAAATGAGGCAGAAAATTGGCGCCGGAGTGTCCAAGCACTGGGAAAAGTTCAAAAAAAATTAAACAAAAAAAAAAAAAAAGAAGAAAAAGGAACTACATCTGGGTGCTGCCTGTCACCAAAATTTCAGCAAGGCAACGCTCGTTATAGAAGCAGCAGCAAGGTAGCACTGCCTGGACAATGTTCGCGGCGCGTAGGCGCTACATCCTAGCGCCACTAGGCGTTACGCTGCCTCCAAGGATTTTTATTGATTTGGGCCGCGAGAAGCCCATAAAAAGACTCCAATTTGCCCAATGATAGATATGGAACTATAAATAGACAAAAGAAGGCACGAATTAAAGATTCCAAACATTGCAAAAAGAAATATAAAACGAGAGATCGAAGAGCACAATTCAAATGAGAAAAACATCAAGGAATTCAAGCTTTGAAACAAAATTTTGGAAGAAGAAGATATTGGTGTAAACTTTATTTCTTTTTCTACATCTATATTCAAAATCTGGTGATGTACTCCATATCAACTTTTTGTTTTTCTTCTTTATTTATTATGCGTAACTAAACGTTAAATTATGTCAAACAATGTAATCTTTTGTGATCCTTAATTCTTTTATTCAAAGATTTTCTGTAGTTTATTCTTTTATGTGTTGATTTTGTTATGAGCTTAATGCTTCAAATTATCTAGCCAATAATTTGATGATTACTTGAGTTTCTTAAGAATCGAGGGGTGAGTTTGAGGTTTAGATCGTATAATAAAATTCGGTAAAGTAGTATAACGTGTAGATAGACATATACTAATTATTGCAGTCGTAATAGGAATTCTTATAACTATGTTTCGTTTAACTAAGGATAATTCGCATAGAGATATGGAATTGAATTTAGTTAAATAGGCTCAACGAGAACTCAAGAGGGTAAATTGAAAACAATAGAATAATTCGACCGAACACTACATTAGACTCTTGAATCTTGAATTAGGATTTAAAGGTGATCATTAGATGAACTTGTTCGTCCCTAATTTCCATAAATTATTTAAAATCTCAACCAATCTTTGTGTGCATTTTAATTAAGTTAAACTATTTGAATCAAAAATTCACATCAACGCATAATTCTTTGTTTACTTTCATCAAATAAGAGTTAGTAAAATTTAATTAAGTTCTAAAGTATAGTCCTCGTGAGAACGACAATTCGGACTCAAAGGTCCACTATATTACTTGTTATGATATCGTACACTTGCGATATAAAAAAATGCCAACACATTCCATTCAGTTAGGCCTAGAAAAAGCTGAGAACAGATTCATGGTAATAGTCCTCGATTGATCTGATCACCTTTGTTGTACCTATTGCATCGTTTACCATTTCTTCTTTGTAAATGACTCTTTGATTTTCAACAGTATTGGCCCGGAACTGATTAACCAATTGTGTATAGACAGTCTTCCCTGTTTCATCTTCAAACTTCATGTGATCCCGTGGACTAAGCCACAAGAAAAGGGAGTTCAATTTGTGGATTTTCAACCAAACGACTAGTATAGGATAGAGCTTCGCAGTCATCAGCACCCCCAAGGAATAGCATAGTGATTCGGAACATGGAATGGCCCCTCAAATCGAATGCCTTCTGGTCACCTGTCCACGGTCAACTAGGAGTCCCACAGAACACGGGGCGTTTTGCATGACATTTTGGTTTACCATTTTGATTGAAGGAGTTGGCTCTCACTCTTCCATCAATAGTACATTGTTTGTGAAAAGGCACAGTTAACAATATCCATGCTTCGTTCTATTGCAGTAGTGCATATATCATTATGCATGCTAGCATATGGCGTAGTTGAGGTGAAGTATTGGACAAACACACAGCCACGATTGCACTGTGCGAAGAAGTTGAAAGCATTAGCAATTTGTACAGACCAGCTTCTTGTCGTGGTTAGCTTTTTGCTCTTACCAATGGTCAGCTCAAGCACGTCTGCTGCTCTTCCTTTAAGCTCCATTTAGATTCAGGACATTAACAGCAATAGGCCTTTTCATCTAGGGGTTGAGGCTTCACGGAGACTTGTAAGTGTTGGGACATTTTCTTCATTGTGAATGCAAACAAGCATCCGGAGCTCACTAAAAGGATCTGAGAATAGAATGCTACTTTTTTTATGGCCCAAGTACCTTGCTGATGGGTCGTAGAGGTGAAATATCAGCGGTGTTACAATTCCTGTTACGATCAGCATATGCTTCATTGTCTATGATCTGTACATGGCCATATAAAGACTTGATAAGACCACAATGTAGATCAGTATCCATATGCATGATTTTGATCCTAATCAATTGACAATTGATCTTCAATTCTCAAGGGATTAGTCAATAATGAGCACAGTTGGTTCATTTTGTAATGTGGACTATACAGTATCAGCCAATATTAAGAAAGAAAATTTAATTTGAAATCTTGTTCATTATACCTCTCATTCCTGTCTAGTTTTGCATACGGAATGTGTGGATTAGGTTCACAAATATTGTTTGACTTACATATTCCATTATCTGGTTGGAATGAGAGAGCTGGACGACTAACCCATCCTCCTGCAATTGATGTACAGAACAGCTTCAATGATACCTCTGCAACACATGAGAGAAAGAGAGACAGCATCTCTAAGGTAAATCTGTAGTAAAGTGCAGAAATTAAGGTGCCTGTGAACTTTCCTGCGTAACCAAAGAAGATAAGAACTCCAAATATAGCTCCAGAGTTTCCTGTTGGACTGAGAATAAGTCCATAGTTAAACCACAGAGTGCAAACTTGGCTGGAAAAAGCAATCCAATATTTATTATTTCAAGCTTATACACCAAAGAAGATCCCAAAGGCGGAATCCGGTATAGTCATGCGGCCCATGCCCAAAATCAAAGTTCCGAGTGCAGCAGCAAGGAATCCACATATCAAGGCTATTACAACAATGAATATGAATTGGATCTCTTTCATTTGTTTTCCTTCTGGTATGCGCTTAGCTAGGTGTAAAATTGTGGGACGAAGTGCAAATATAACAGTGATCGTTGAATTCAGAAGTTATTGTCATCTCACTAACTAAGGATGCCAAAATAACAATCCTTATGATCTTGGAATAAATAATGTTAAGGTCACTGAGGAGGCACAGGAAATGAAGTAATTGCATTTACTGTTGCAACAAGAAGTAGAGAAGTCTCAAAGAAGAGCTTTCGGATTATTTTTTTTATTCTTTCATACAGATAAGATTGAATTTGAGATTAAGAAGTTTCAAACTTTCGATTTCATATCCGTTGCAACTAGTATTTGGGTGTTTTTGCTTGAGCTGTTGACTCGTCTAATATCACAAAATGAGGTACAATTGGAATGGGGCAAAAGCCCAACTGCTATTTGCAGAAAAAAGCATGTGGCACCAATTAGTACAGCATTCTTTCCTACTCTTTTCACCAATGTTATATCAAGATGTACTCCTAATATAAACATATGAAACATGAAGCCAACATCTGCAAATGTTCAAGTATCAATCTTCCTCCCGGAGGAAATAACTTCTCTGAATAAACTTCAGTGTGTCCCAGAAAGGATCGACCCAAAACGATGCCAGTCTGTTATTATATTAATTATGCCAATTATCCCAACAATAGGATATGAAAGAATACGCAAAACATAAACTAGAATGCTAAAATTATGGTTTACTACAATTCCAAAGCCTGAAGCCCCTCTCCCGTCAAGTTCCTCTAAATTCAATTTCTGCCTCAACTACCTAAAATTTACATTAATATAACAATGTTCCCAAAATTTTAGCACTCTTTTTTCGCCACTGTCGTGTTCATCGATATATCTAGTGGATGCTTTCTTTGTGTAAACGAACGTGATACTACAAACACATGTTGAAGCATGAAATTAGCTTGTATTAAATTAAAAGCAAAATGTGAGAAATATGTCAAAGAATTAGCCAGAAATACCTAAAGAGGGAGGGGCTTTCCATAAGTTGTGCACTGACCATACTCTGTTCAAAGGTTTGAGAGTTAACCAAGTCATACTAAACAGTTGTAATAACAACTAATTGTAACAACATGAAGTCTTTTTTACGTTTTTAACTTGTTACTGTGTACAAAATCTGAGAAATCTCAAAGCCCAGATGAAGAAAAAGCATAAAGATGGTGAAATTATTTAATTTTTAACCAGAGGAGGTGAAAAGAAAGCAGAGCAACAGGAAAAATACAATTGCTCTAGTGCAATCGATCTACATCTTTCCCCATAGCCCTGGGGCTATGTCTCGATCTCCAATGTGAGAAATCTAAGAGACTAGGTCCTACAGAGATCCCCTTGGTCTAATTCCAAGCCTTATGACGAAAGTGGCGTTAGCGTGGGTGGGTCGCTTGAGTGTCAAAACCAAGTGGCGGTTTTTTTTCCTTGTCTTATCAAACCAGCATATTCCCATTCTTCCTTTGATGACTTCCAGTATACAAAATAATAAAGAGAAAAAAGGAAACAGACAAAGGGAGGGAGAGGGCGAGTTTGTTACCTCAGAGTTACACCTTTTTTGCTTCACATTCAAGTTAGCCATACTAGAAGGATTACCATCCAAGAAACAAACTTCTTTTTTAACCCTTTTCACCCCACCACTGCTCATCTTTCCTTATAAAAGCAAATGGAAATATAGCAAACAAGCAGAATATTTTACCTTTTTTGTGGGAAGGTTCCTGCCTGTGTGACCTCAGGGTCCTAGAGTCCCCATACTCTAACCTGTTGTTGCATCTACAAAACTGAAGCTTTGCCTTTATATTCCGAGTCTGCAAGTATTCCTCCTAATTCACCACGCTCTTTCCACTTTGCAAGTTGATCCACAATTGGTGAATCTTCGTGGCTTCTGCCTACCAATATAAGGTTTTAATCATCTCCGGTTGATCTAGCTACCATAATCACATCCCTCCCATTAGTCACCATTTTCTCTTCGTACACTACTTCCTCAGTGTCATATGTTCTCAACTTAAAGCGGCTCAAAATTCTGTATCCTTAGTTATTGGTGGGGTTTCGGTTCGTTAGCTGGTATTTGTTTAGTCCTTCCGATAGTGACTCTGGAATGATATTCTTAGTGCATAAGCAAGCGCTTCTCGATCATCAGCACCCCAAAAGGATAGTACTACTGTCACTTGAATATGAGGAAGATTATGTTATTGTTTGATGGGAATTCTTGAAACTTCCATAATCGATGAGAATCCCAACAGAACAAGGAGCCCTTTCGAGTACACTTTTGTTGAGATGCCTATATGCATAGGACGATTTGACCCTCTCTTCAAAGGTCCATTGCTTGTGAAATAGAAGTATTGTGAAAATGGTTCTATTTTCTAAAGCTAGAGAGCAAACATCGTTGTGCATTGTCAAATAAGGAGATATTGCCTTGTAGCAATATACCATGAACAACCTGGGATCCTGCTGTTCAGACTTTTTGAGTGCATTGAAAATACGTTCAGATTCAGTGGGGTTCTAAGAAGATCTCCCACGTTGCCTATGGGCAACAAGAAGAGGAACGACTCATTGTTAGCCACATATAGCATAGTTGATTTATACATAATTTTATTTAGTTTCCTTAGGTTTCCTTTTTTGTTTAATATATAAACCTAATTATTTCATAGGAAACCTAATTTTTGAAGGCTCTCATAATTGGTTCTTCTTCTTCTCTCAGTTCTTTTCCTTCGTTTTATTTGTCAAATTGGTTTGTATTATTTACATGGTATCAGAGCCCAAATCTATGCATTGGAGCTGATTCTATTTTGTGCAAATTGAAAACAATGCTCCATAATATTTGTTGCGGTGAACATGGAAGTGGACGGTGGATTGAGGAATTTGGATTGTTTGTGGTTAGAGTGGATGATGGATTGTGTCTGCTTTGTGTTTTAAAAAGTGGACAGTGGTTCAAATTCTGATTTTTGATTTCAGAAGTGGGGATTTCATAAGTGGTAACAGTCACATTGAAGATAAATTTGATCACAATTAATCACACTAAAGACAAATTTGATAACAATTAATCACAAATAACACATGTTAGTGACTTGATTGAATGCAATCACAAATTAGACAATCACATACAGTCGCACTAAGCCCCTGTTTGTTTCCCAATATCTTAACAAGAAAATGCATTTTTTTGACCATTTTTTCCAAAAGAGGTGGGTTCCACACAAAGACAAAATTGTCCAAAATTGCGGCTAATGAACTGTTGCAACGGTACAAAATTGTATTTTTGTGGGAAACAAACAGGGGCTAAAGATAAATGAGGTCACAGATCTGATCACAAAAAAAATCGATCACAAATAACACGGTTAATCACAAATTTAGGGTGATTCTGTGGGGTTGGGGTGGGTGCATCATCAAGAAAAGTTTTCAATTTTTAAAAAATTCTTACGGATGGGGTGAGGTGGGTAGGGGTTAATTTCAAAAAAAGTTTTCAATTTTTGAAAAAAAAAATTTTAGGTGGGGTGTGGCATATCATTAATTGATATATTATTAATTTGGTGGGGGTGGGGATACTATTAGCCCTTGTTTGGGCTCCGAGCTAAATTGGGTGGGGATAATTAATTGGAATTAACACCGGAATTTTGAAATATTTATAGTTTTGAAATGTAATTCTTATGTGTAGGATTTATATATTGTTTTCTTTATAATATTTGTACAAGGTTTCAATCCCCATTGCTAGCCCAACAATAAATGGACCATTTGGTTTGGAAACACAAGATAGACCTAGAATGAGTTTTTTCTACAAGTCGTCTCGAGGCTTTTAAATGCATCTGAACAAGGTATCCTTTTAAGAAAGATCCGGTAAACAACACCTGGGACCCCTCTATTCCCATCTTAGATCAGCACGAATTCATAGAGACAGAGAACTTTAGTAAAAAAAATTCCTCGAATCAGACGAAAATTGGCACTGTAGTGTAAAGATAAAAGGGAACTTGAGTGTGAACTATTTTCAAATCAAACCTAACTTCCTTTGTTTTAAGTTCCATTATTCAGAAACTCATTTTTCTTCAAATTCACTTTTAATCACTCATTTTTTAATAAAATATTTTGCACGTAAATTAAAAAAAAAATTATCATTTTAACCACACATTTTCTAAAAAATCACTATTACAAAACTCATTTTAATATAAAAATGGATTCAAACAATCCAAACCAACATGGCGGGCCAGGGTGGTTCCCTCCAAATAATTATTTAAAATTAAAATGATTATTAAATCAGTTTATTATTTATGTCTTTGTGGAAACAGTGGCGAAGTCAGCACCAGGCGAAGGGCGCAGCAGTGTGTGCTGGCTTCACCAGAGTCGCTTTTGTCGATCGAAAATGGAGAGAAACGGGCAACAGAAAAGAATCGGGCGCTAAGGTTGAATATGAAAATTGGGCCTTTTGTTTTTAATTGTGTAGGCTTTTTTATGATTGCTTATTGGGCCTCTTGTTTTTTACTTAAAAAAAGGCTCAAGTCCCAACCAAATGCCCAAGCCCAATCTTATATCCCCAAATTTCAATTGAAGAGTAAAAAGCCAAAACCGGCAATGCCGACTAAATCTCAATGCCTCCCTTTCGACTTGAAGTCTAGCTGCACCCAGCGCCAACGGTCCCAGCATCCCATAATCCCAGCCCCTGTCCTACTATCAGTCGCCTCCGATCTCCGCCATTGTCCATTAGCCATTCCTGTCGTGACTTGTGAGCCTGCTCCTCTATTTTATTTTTGAGCAATGCTTGGTGTACAGAAAATGTTTTTATAGAAAACTTACCTACACACATTGGTGGGTCCCGTATCAATAAAAAAATGCCATAACATACATACACCCACCCCGCCATTGTGTTTGTCGATAAATTTTACAGAAGAAAAATCTTCTGTACAAATGAAATTCTCCTTTATTTTTTTTGCTTTTTTGTTCTTCCACAGTTGAGTTAATTTTTTTGTATTTATCATTTATGATTTATATTTTATAAATTATGTTTATGAGTTATGGATGTGTTTGTAAGCGTGTAGTGTATTGTTGATTGTGAGGAATTTGAGAATACTGAGGATTTTGTTGCTAAAAACTCATGTTTATGATTTATGAAAAACAAAAATTTGAGAATATTTGATATATATGTGGATTGTGAATCTGATTTGTGATAAATGACAATGATAAATTGAGGATTTTTTGTGATAAATAATAAATTTGTTGGTGGAAATCGAAAATTTAAACTTGGTGATAGATTGATAGTTTAACATATGATAAACTTGGTGTATATAATTTTTACATTTTAGTGCATTCATATATAGATCAGAGAATTTTTATTATTATTTAATTAAATATTAATAAACTTGACTATTGACTGTCAATGATCAACAATCAATGGTCGTCCTAACTGGCATCGGATCCTCGATCCGCCATTGTGTTGAGATTAAAATCTGAAATCATAGTAAATAATTAATTTATCTACACATTTCATGGTAATCATAACTTTTCAACTATATATTTTATCAATTTTTATGAAAAGTTTTAGATTTGTGTGTAATATTATTTTATTGAAAAAATATGTGGTCAAAATAAAGGAAAAAAATGAGAATGAGAATGAGAGAAAAATAGGTGCCAAACAGGGGTATTCTGAATGTTGTCTACCAAATATGCAGGCGAATGAGTTTTGGCCAAAAAAAACTCATTAAAATGAGTCAAACGGTATCATTAAAGTGAGTATCAATAATTTTTCTTTCCTTTTCAACCACATATTTCTCATCACATCACTTCAAATAAATGCATTCTCTCATTCTAATATGCACCAAACACACTCTTAGTTCATGAATTACTATAAAAGCATTTTTTTTTCTCAATGGTGGAGGACAATTATGTACATTTTCAATTGCATTTGAGGGCAAAATAGTCTCTGTCTCAAAAATGTTATCTTTGTTGTATACATAATCTGAATGTTATCTACCAAATATGGCAGGTGAATGAGTTTTGGCCAAAAAAAAATCATTAAAATGAGTATCAAACGGTAGCTTAATTTCACCGACTTGACAAGTTTCGATCTCTCAACTTCTTTAAAAAAATAATAATATATTGCAAGTTGGCCTTGACCGACGTGAGCAACAAGCCATCTACAGCTGTATATCTTTGACAATTCTAATCTTCCATTGTTATTACGACGTAACTAATGACGACAAATACATGTCTGGCTTTAATTTTCTTTTTTTCTTTTTTGCTATTTTTTTCCTAATTATTTCTTAACAAATAGGAGAAAACAAAATCATTAGTTTGATGCATTGAATGAAAGAATTGAGCACCATGTTGTGAACTGTAAAGAATTGATGCTTTACATACCTCAAAAAACCAACTGAGAAACTGTTATCTTTAGGCACTTATGTTGATTTGGACATACAATTCCAATTCTGTGGCATATACAAAGCAAAGCAAACAGCTACAAATAAACAAATGAATCTGATGTCTTTTCTTGTGTAACCAAACAATTCAGCACAGCAACGACTCCAAGAACAGGTCGTCTCTAGCCTCTTCTTTAGCTCGAGAGAATGTAGAGTTCATTGAATTTCCGTATCCCGAAAATTCATAGCCCCCGGGATTCTGCAACATCTCTAGTGTATGAGGGGCTTGAGCTTCGGCTGCTGATGGCCTAATGCTGCTGCGAATTGACATTGGATAATCCGAGGGATGAGGCATTGACGAAGGCATAATCGTCATGGCTGCATTGTTGTTGGTGTTATTTGGAACCGGCCTGTTAAGGGCGTTGTTTCCACTACCCCGAGCAGCTGGCACGTTGTGGTTATGTTTCCCCTCGTAGGTTGTTATTACTGCCCTCAGGTCTTGAGATGCTCGCTCCACGTGTTTTCTTACGTTGCAACCCTGACTCGTGCACTTGTAATAGCTCCTAAAATTCATAAGAAAAATATTTGTCAATTCAAAAAGCAGTCACGAAAACCAAATAGTTGTTTCTTCATAATTTTTTATCATCTGGCTATAACAAGATCCAAAGGAACCAAACAAATCCATTATTGCTGTACATACACACATACGAATGATTCAATGTAAGAAAAAACTAACTCTCTTTTCGGAATGCTACTACCCACGACAAAAAAATCGATGCTAAGTAAAATACTCAATACCCAATTTGGCTCACGTCTTTATGTATTAACTCTTACACCAAGAATCCATCAGAATCCCAACGACAAACGACAATAACATTGCAGCAAATCAAAAATGTTCTACGAAGAAATATATGAGTAAAAAGTTCTCAAGAACTCATGCAAAACATTTTCACGAATAAAACTTTCATACATATTGGATACGTTGAACTATTAGACTATAATTTAGCTTTGTTACCTTGGATTTGGATTGCCCTTCACCACCTTTTGGCCATACTTTCTCCATCTGTACCCATCATCAAGTATATCTATATCGCTTATAGTTTGAACTACGACTCTTGGTTCTCTAACTGTGTTACTCCCTGTCCCTGCTACTGAAATCCCTTCGCTTTCATTTTCCATTTTCCTGAAAATTTAGTAACATATTAGACAACAAAAAATCAATTTCATTTCTAATTTATGTTCAATTATGAAGATGATTATGTACCATCTTTTAGCCTTAGGTTCATCTTCATCAAACACATGATCTCCACCTGATTTGCTCTTGTGATCCGAACTCTGCTCGAAATCTTCATCCCCTACAGAAATTGAAGAATTCTCCGGTGTTGCAACCGAATCCATTTGTCCTGTGCCATTTGAACCATATGACTTTTCTGGGATTTCATTGATTTGATTGTAAGATTGGATGGCTACAGAGGAAGCCAAAGTTATTGTTGAGGACGACGAAGATGATCTTCGAGTGGACTGAGGTTTAGGATGATTATGAGTTCCTCTATACACAATTTCAGTAATCTGTCCATCTATAGATTTCTCCACCTTTTTCTTTGTGGGACAACTGGGATGCGTACATTTGTAATAACTTCTCGGATTTTCGCTTCCCTTCACTTGTTTCTGTCCATATTTCCTCCAATTATACCCATCATCAGACCTTTTATTCGCCTGTGAAGATTGATTGTACTGTTTATTATCTGACTGAAACTCATTAGAAATCTCAGGGGAAAACCTCTGAGTAGGATTTATCTCAGATTTCAAAGTAGTTCCATCTTGCTTAGCAGGTTCTTGATAACCCCATGCTTGATGTCCCTGAAAATTTTCAAGAATTTCACATATTTGTATAAGAAAATTTAACTTTGAAAAGCAATTCAGAGAATTTGAATCCACTCTATGACAATAAAACATACCGTTGGAATTGGGTTTGTTTGGGGTTGGAAAGAAAAATCGTCTTCCAGCTTGACATCTTGCTGCTGCTGAGTACTATTAGAATTGCTTTTCCAATTAAAAGCCTGAAATGGAAAAGTCCCTGTTGTGGGAGACGGTAAAATCTGCATATTTTATCACAAAAAATGTAAACTTTAGCTTCGAATGATGCCTAAAAGTTTTTTTTTTTATTATTATTTTTTTAAAAAAAAGCTTACGTTTGAAGCGGATAAGAGAACAGGAGAGTCCAAAAGTTCAGCAGGGCTTAAACCAGGTGGAATAGCAAAGTAGGAAGAGGGCGAAACTGGAGGTGGCGATAAGGGAAATGAAGGTGGTGGAAGAGACTTGAACTTGGGTACCCCAGAACCAGTCCTCTCAGCTATCCGATCACCGAGACCTCTTCTCATGGAGGCGCTACCAGTAGCTCCACCGCTGCCGGGGTAGTTATCGGAAGAAAGCAGGTCTGTAAAAGAAGTCGTCATGAATGAACCAGTAGTTGAGAAAGAAAAGGGCGTTGATTGTTGGGGTTGTGAATTTGAATTTGAATTTGAATTTGCAGAGGTTTCTAAACTTCCTGAAGAAGCAGCCATCAGAGAGAGAGAGTAAAGAGATATGATTGTTTATAAGAAAAATGGTAAAGAAGAAGAAGAAGGAGGAAAAATTGTATACGTAATTTGCAATGCGCCTTTTTGTGTTGTTAAGGACAGTTTGGCAAGAGCTTGAAAAGTTAAAATCTGCTTTTAAATTTAAGAAATTATTTTTGAATATATTTGAATAATGTGGTTTGTGATTGACAGAAGAGCTGACTAAAATCATTTTCATTTCTTGTAGAAATAAAAGCAAAAATCATTTCAAACAGAGCCTAACTTTGACATTAGAATCTAAAACGGAAAAGTAAAAAGTAGAAATTGGAGAAAGGTATTTGGGAGGTCAAACATGGCGGGTCTGACTGAGAGAGGCGGCTGAAAATAATAATAATAATAATATTAACGCGTTTTTGTCACTTTCATTTCCCCACCTCCACCACGCCATCACTCTCTAGAGGAAATGTCTTTGTTCTCTACTTCAATACAAAATTATTAAAGCTTTTATTGTATAATAATAAAATTTAAAAAATTAATAATTTATAGCTAAGGTATGGTTGTCATTTTCTCTATTAATTAGTCTATTTATTTGTTGATTTGTGAATGATTTTTATTTATTAAATAAAAGCTTTGATTTTGAATGTCTTAATTCGATTCCAATTTTATTTGGAATCGAACCATTTGGAACCATTCCTACTCCTAAATTATCATTCATAATCATAAACATAACATAGATTTTGCAACCAAAAAAGAATGCTATCGTAGTTACATCCCGAACAAATTTTTAATTATCAACTTTGTCGACTTTTGATTTGAAGATTAGATCTCAATCTATTGTTCTTTTCCACCTTGAATTCCTCAAACCAATATTCAAGGACTTCTTCATTGGGCTCATTGTTGAATTTGGATGGCCATCATAAACAACGTCGTCCAAGTTTAAAAATTCATCAACTTCAACTTTTCATCGAAAATTGGCTCATTGTCATACTCCACGACCAAATTAGCCAACCTATCAAATGCTAGTGCCGATTTGTTTTCTTCACTAAAACCAAAATTCATTCGCCGATTGAGATTAAAAGGCATGAAAGACCTATTGTGGTAATCGGAGTCCTCCTCCTCTGACTAGTCAATCGATGTGTCTCTATGACCTATAGTACTCATATTATTGTGATAAAAGTTTATTCATCCGTTGCTTCAACATCCTCGTTTCTTGATCTAATAATTTCATTTTTACCAGTTGTTCAAACGCCATCACTTGGAGATGCAATTACGCTAAATCATCGGGTTGTGTTATTTTCACCATCTAGGTTTCATGAACAACTTATATTCTTGATATCATGATTAGGAACTATTGCGCTCTATCCCTTATTCTTTCTCTCCGAACTAGTGAGAACGGCTCTTGGGTGCACATAGACTCATTAATTCGATTAAATATCAAGAATCTAGCCATAAATTATTCATCGATTTAGATAATGTTAAAAAACGAAGTCTTATTTGTGTACTCCCAGCTCTTCTACACTGTACAATCTACAAATCTTACATACTTGATGTTCACATTTAAACGTGAATTTTTTTTTTTTTTTTTTT